>CAKAOH010036980.1:0-31280 GCA_916701665.1 Sebastiscus tertius | reverse complement strand
GAGGCAGCGGTAGACTAGCAACTCCCGTGTTCTGCAAGGTAAACTTACTGTTTTTTTCAATGGAGTCTTGCTGCCTTGGTGAGAGCACAGATAACAGCTTAGGTTCCCCGTCGGAAACATAGACTGTATAGCTGTCTCAAGGTAAGTTCAACTGGTGAAAATATTCTAAATATAGCGTACACTTAAAGTAATATTGATTTTTTTTAGTTGAGCCTTTCTTTTAGGTGGCTAAAATACGTTTTGCCATGAGGTTTGGTGACTATATTCATGCACCCAAGGAGGAAAATCTTTTTGATTTTAATGACCCCAGATTGGGCTTTCCAAAACCACATTGTTAAACCCTCTGATAATGTGGCAAATCTGTCACTATATGATGTGTGATCATCATCCCCGTCCACAGCAGTAGATTCTTTTCCGTGCAGTAACTACTGTCTGCTTCTCCAAACTGGGTGTGTGCCGACCGTCATCTACTGTAGGTAATATACTGACTATGGATAAGTACCTCATACAATCCCACTTCAAAACACCCGAACTATCCCTTCAAGAATGTACTAGACTAAAGTTTTAGTCCAAGTTTTGCAGTTCTTTAGTTTATCCAACTATCATCCAACAACAAGCACACCAAATTCATCAAAATGAAATACCTGAATGGTTAAGCAGCATAATGGCATGATGTTTAATATAACTGATCCGTGGCTAAACGGTGAGTGGATTTTGCGGTAGGCCACACGTTTAAAGTTAACACCGTGCGCGGTGTCGGTGTTCCACCACTCACACTCTTGTCAGAGAACTCAGAGGCTTGCAGCCTGCCCTCGCCTGTTTTTCCAGGCCTTGAGTCTTGTTTTTAGGCACAACAAACGCTGTATTGGACTTGTTTCCTTTGGCCCTTCGCTCCCTCCCTGAGGCCTCCTCACCCTCCCGTATTAAGCTACACTCTTTGGATACTGTTCCCTCTGAAGGGAAACAGCCATAGGATTTGGCTTTGAGTATAGTACCGGTCCAGAAACAAGCTTCATTCCCAATTCTCCTCAGTCCCCGGACCCTTGAGTAAATATGAAAAGTTTTGAAATATCACCTAATCTGTCAAGGAAGAAGTAAAATCGCTGCCATCTTGGTCAAAGCCAAACATTTTAGATGCCTTTAAAGGCATGGAGACGAGTTAGACACATGACACATCATTTTCAAGATCGGGATAAAAGCGCTCAGAAAACTTTGATGCTGGATTCATCACTCGGTAATATTGGTGCAGGGAGATTTGGAAAATGCAAGTGAAGAAGTTATGCCATAGGGATTTCTCAAATATCAATAAATTCAGTGGGAGATTTAATGTTTCTTCGCCAGGATCTGGCCCCATGAATCACTCTTTTTTTTCATTTTCGCTCATATTCACTTTCATGAATTTCACTTTCATGAATTTACACATTCATAAGACTGCAAGAGTGTCCTCTCACGGGATCAAGTAAAAACATCAAGCACTCTGACTGAACTCCTCCTGACTGCACTCCTTTTATAGGTTGGATAATGGGGCTACATATACATGTACACAAAAGAGAAAGTATGGTGATTAATCAGGAACGGCAAAGGTTAAGAGTTGAAAAACCAGCACAAAATTATAATAATTGTGATGCTTTAGTGTGTTATATAGTTTTTTGAGCATGTAAAAGGTCTTCAAAAGATGTAAGGTGAAAAGAGGTGCTGCAGCACAGCCGGTATGGGAAAAGTAAAGCATATTTTAAACATTAAAGGTCTCATATCATGCTCATTTTCAGGTTCATACTTGTGTTTTGTGTTTCTATTATAACATGTTTACATGCTGTAATGTTAAAAAAAACATATTATTTTCCTCGTACTGTCAGCCTGAATACAGCTGTATTCACCCTCTGTCTGAAACGCTCCGTTTTAGTCCATATCAATGGAATTTCAACGGAATTGCATTGCTAGGCAACAGTTTGGGTCCATGTTTACTTCCTGTCAGCTGATGTTATTCACATTCACTGCAACAGGAAATAAACTGGGACATATTTAGAATGTTTATGTTTAAAAACATGTAATGGTCTAAATATTGTATATTTGTGACATCACAAATGGACAGAAATCCTAACGGCTTGTTTCAAACACACAATTTCTGAATACGGGCTGTGTGTATTTCTCTGTATATTGAGCGTTTTGATACTTTCACAGTATTTATATATCACTTAAACCTGCTTTATAATATAAAATACCTGAAAATCTCACTTTTTACAATATGGGACCTTTTTAAAGCATGTAAACATGTTCTAGTAGAAACCCAAAATATAAGTATGCACCTAACAATGAGCATAATAGGTCCTCTTTAAATTCAAAACCAACCTGTGTGTAGTCAACATCCAAATACAGGTGAAATTCAAAATAGAAGTAGCCTGGTGTTCAGCTTCGTTGACTATGCCATACAGTAATTCAATGACAAACATTGTATTCACAGGTGGGAAACGGCGGAATGGAGTTCATGCTCTGCTACCTGTGGGGTTGGTCTGATGACCCGCACTGTGGCATGCACCCACCGGCCGTCTAGGGACAGCAACCGCACTGAGGTTTTGAGGGATGAAGACTGTCAGAGCCCAAAGCCCAGCCCTGTCCAAGCCTGCAACCGCTTTGACTGCCCTCCTATGTGGGACACACGGGACTGGGGACAGGTAGAGGCTCTCACTCAGGAAGTTCACCGCCATAAATGCCTTGCCCAGCACATATTACTAATGCAACCCCTGGCACCTCTGTGTTTTTGTAGTGCTCCCAGAGCTGTGGTGGTGGAGTCCAAAGGAGGCAGGTCCTGTGCAAACAGCGGTTAGCAGATGGCAGCATCTTGGAGCTGCCTGACACCTTTTGCCCGTCCAAGAGCCCTGCAAACCAGCAGATCTGTGCCAAGGAGGAGTGCCCTCCTCAATGGGTCACAACTGACTGGTCCCAGGTAGGCTTTCCTCAAGGCACCAACCTACCTTTTTAAAGGGCGGGTCCATTATTTTGTGTTTGCTTTTTTTAGGTTTTTATATGGTTCTGTAGCTTCCCAGTGGTGTTCCTTATGTATTCAAATCCGAACATTAAAATTTGGGTCAAAGTATGTATGTTTTAGCATCAAAATGCTATTTTCCAAGTCCTTCTAAAAAACTTTTCCCCATGTGGCCTACACATAGAGTACATATACATCCTTATAGTCAGTGTACTAACGTTACATACAGTAACTTAGATGGCGGTCGACATTCTCCCAGTTTGGAGAAGCAGTCAGGAGTACCAGCCCAGAAGCTAAGCAATGTACTGCTGCGTGGATGGCTCGTTAGTTTGGATCCAAAAGTCAAACAATAACACAAAAAAAACAGCAACTCCAGTGTTTTGTGAGGTAAAATTACTGTTTTTGTGAATGGAGTCTGGTGGCTTTGAAGAGAGCAATATAACAGCTTCAGTCCCGCATCGGTAAGGGCTGTCTGATGGTGAGGTAAAACTGTGAAAGTGAACACTTAAACGAATATTGATTTTTTTTTTTTAGCCACCAGACTCCATTCAATAAAATACTATTTAATATATTATTTACTATTTTTACCTTGCAGAACACAGGTGTATGCATACAACTCTACTTGAAATAATCCGAAATAACCCTTTCAGTTATTTCCAAACTTAGCACAGCTAACTTTGACTCAGCTAGTGCTAGCGTTCACATTATTCATAACCTTATTGATTAGCTTACTTTGGTAACCTACATCACTGCTTTTTGCTAACGAGTGGGCGTTTCCATTTGAAACCCCCCCCCCCCAGAAAAGTACGCAGATGGACCCGCCCTTTAAAGTGGTCAGAATCAAAATGTAATGCCATATATACAGTATACAGGCTCATTTTCATATCTTACAATATAATCTATTTGTCCAGTGTTCAGTGACTTGTGGAAATGGGATTCAGAGACTACAGGCAGTCTGCAGAAAACAAAGGGAAGATAGGGGACATTGGACCGTAGACCCTGAGAACTGTTCCCTGACGGCCCGGCCCACCAAAATCCGGCCGTGCTCCCTCAGGCTCTGTCAGAGTATGTTCAGCTCTATTTGTACTGCTTTGTTTTGTTAGTAGGCAAGAAAACAATTCCTCATCTCAGTTGTGTCAACTTGAAAATTACAAATGAACAGAAGTACAGAAAGCACAGGCAATAATTATGCCATTCACCTGTTCTGTTAATTTCCTCACAGACTCTGTCAAGCCTGATCCCACCATACTGGCCCAGAAGAAGGTGTATATCCAGTGGAGGAAGGGCAAAAAGTTACAGTTGGTAGTTGGAGGATATGCCTACCTGCTCCCCTGGACAACTATGGTCCTTCGCTGCCCGACCCGCCACTTCCGCAAGGGCCACATCCGATGGTTGAAGGAAGGAAAGCCCTTGGTCGGCCTCCCGCACCTCTCCATAACAGCACCAGGATACGTGAAGATTCAGCAGCTTCGCACATCTGACGCCGGGATATACACATGCGTCGCAGGTCAGACACGAGAACATTTTGTCCTACAGATTATTGGCAGCAAGCAGAAGCTCTCTGTTCCCGAGTCATGGATCCTCGCAGGCGGACAACAAAAGCCAGACGTGGCCTCAACGGGGGACAGATTTCAGGAGCTGCCCATCTCCCTCAACCAATATGACAGCATTGTTGAGCATTTGCTTGAGCTCAAAGGCTCTCTCCAAGATGAGAAAGACACCGCTGATAAGACACACTCCAGTGAAAAGAACAGGTCGACCCTGGAGGACGAGAGGGCGAGCTCAGAGCCTTCGAGCCTGCTCGTACTCACCGCCGATACCCACAGGCTAGATGAGATCATGCACGGCCTCTCCGAAGGCCTCGGAGGACCGTGGGGGGAACAACTCATCGCACAGTTGCTCAGTGAGCTCACCATGACACAAGGTGAAACCAATGAGTCTACTCTTCATCCCACGGAAAATGCGGAATCCTCCACGCAAGGGCCCCTCCTTTATAAGCCGAACATCAAAGCCCACGCGTCCAGGCCAAGAAGCCCGGTGATAATCCAACGGCCCAGGAAGGTCGGAGTGGCGCCTTCGTCTGAAATGATAGTTCACGTGGGCGTGCCGGTTTTGCTGCAGAAACCCATTGCTAGTTTGGAGCTGAGGTGTGAGGCACTGGGGAACCCTGAACCATCCCTGACGTGGACAAAGAATGGAAAAGAGTTGCACTACAACAGCAGGTAAGAACTACCCTTTAATGTGTGAAAGGTATAAATGAAAAAAACCTGCAGATGTTGTTGTATAGAAGTAGCTGATTGAGTGGTTGCGTTGTCTTTGTGTTGGCAGAGTAGGCCTGTTGTCCACCGGCTCACTGAGGATCCAGCCTCCAAGCAAGGCGGATGAGGGTCTGTACACCTGCACTGCCAGGAACCGCCTTGGATCTACTTCTCTTTCGTCTTGGCTGGAGATTACAGGTAAAATCCACAAAGACAGAATCTTGCTCCAAGCGTTTTTGAATCAACTGTAATTCCTACTAGATAATGGTTAGTTTAACCTCTGGAGTAAGTCACTCTGTGAATAATGATTGTCCAAACATTCAGACCGGCATTAATATAGCATCAAACAACTATTTGCTTCTTTAACAGAGAATAGAGGAGTAATGTCTACCTGAGCAGAGATTGAAGTCTCCTTCTGCATGTGTTGTAATCCGAGCTTCTCCATGTTTTTTTGACATAAACGGGCCAGCTGTGTGTGCCTTTTAGTGCATGTGAACGTGCCCCACTGGCTAGCTCACGGCCGCCCCTCTTTATTGCACTCATATGGCAGTTACAGCTGATAACACCCTCCTAACCGACAGCACCGTCACGGAAGCCCTCCAGTTCCCACCCCCCAGGTTAACATTGTTAGCTCTGTCAGCACTGTTGCCGTAATTTTAACTGTTAGCACCGTTAGCTACAAGCCACAGGCTCAGCCTTGCAGAGGCAATCTTGCATTTAGCATATTTTAAGTTGTAGTCAAGCTACAGTGGAAACTGTTTATAGTGATCATGATTACAGTGATCAACCACTTATATGGATCAAAAATCTTGGGACAGAATCTTTCCTATACAACGCTGTTTAAATAATTTATAATGATCAAGTAGTCCGCTTACAGTGTTCATTTTGGGTCTTTTCATACATGAAAACATACGGAAAAACATTTTAAAACTACGTTAGACTAACGTTAATTGAATTTTTGGCTTGTTTTTTACTTTACTCCCATGATACTTTGCCTCGCGGACTGTCTGCTCTCCGACTGGAAACCTGAGGCTGATGCTGCGTGCACACTGATATCATAACGGGAAAATGAAAGTCATCTCTGAATGAAAAACAAACGAGCACGGGGGAAAGTGGATTGATGATAATGCCTGGTCATGTAACGCCCCCCAAAGTGAAACTTTGTCCGATCCTCAACCGGCTCTGCAGCACATATACCGTCTCCCTCCATGCCCCTACAGAGTGAGCGAGTGAGGAGCCTCGGCAAAGGGGCGCCGTTCATCTGCATGCACGCTCACGCTGCAGAGCCGGCCAAAGACGGCAATGTCTCACCCTTGGTGAGGGAAAAGGCAGAAGAAGCGAGCCAGTAAATAGCAAAGTTGGTCCGTAGATGGTAATCTGCATGGGAAATGATGCACAGCAACAAAGATTCAATTATAATAATCATCCGTTTATAGTGATCAATTTGACCTGGACAGACATAATCACTATAAAACAGTGGAAGAGAAAATAGATCCCGTTCTCATATCCGTTCAGTAAAAAGTTCGAGCTGTTCAACAATAGAGTCAGTATTAACCTAATGTCAGGTTGAGTTTGTCCTAATATGCTTTAATGTAGTCCAGTTTATAGTAATGTGTTGTTCTTTTGTGGTGGAGGCTTAGAGATTCTGGGAAATGTTCTTTTCAACTGGAAACACACACACAGGCATAACAGATATACAGTAAGCTTCTACACACCCTGGTGGCTCATCTGGCTGAGTCAGTGATGGGGAATGTCCGGATCGTGCCACAGCTCGGGTCATCTCCGAGCGGCGCTGTCGTTCGTCTCCTCGGAGCATGATCAGTGGTGACCTCGCTGCATTTTCTCATCAAAGCACCGCCACTGCCGGGTTTCCTGATGCTCCGCCACTTTTCCTCCCCATACGACAACAATTAGAGATTCCAGGCAATGTTTCAAAGAAGATTTAGTGGGTGCACCCAATTCCCCTAATCTAAACGGAGGATAAAGGGGATTAAACGTGCTGAAATATGTCCAAACTGGATTTTTTAAAAATATTTTTAATTCAAACCCAGTTTAAGGTCGTGTCTAATGGATGCACTTCAGGAATCTTAAGAATGCAATCCTAAGAACTGTTAATGCCTTTACACGGAAATTGAAAATATAATTCTTTCCCAGGTTTTTGGAAAGTGCACTCTCATTTCTGAGCAAGAAAAGTGCACACAGTAGAGTGCAGATCTCCCTCTCCTCTCCCAAACAAAGAAGAGTTCAATCTCACTCAATTGTCCCTCCCGGCTTCATTATAGCCAACATGGCAGCGAAGATAACAAAAAACAGGGATCTATTTATCTCGTATCGGGCCTAACTTTAGTGGATCATAACATATCGGGTATGGAATTAATCTGCAGATGCTACAGTTAAAAATGAGACCAAACTCTCCTACGGATGTCAGCAAAAACAGAGTAGGTAAAGCTTGTTTTTAGCCTAGCCGATCGCCGGAAATGCCTTTTGCTACTGAAGCAGTTGTTGATCACTTGCGGCTGCTACCGGTCGGTTAAGAAGAGGGAGGAGTTGGCAGTCAATGACGGTATAAAACAGTCAATAAAATGTGTTTTTCAAAAAGTGTGAATCACTATAACCACAAAAGATCCTTGAGCAAACAGTCATAAATGAGCACAACAAATATTAGGCTGATGGGTCCAGTAGTATGTGAGATTAGCCGTGGACAGACAGACACACACGCGCACACATGACCAAGCCCATAATCTTCCCACAGTCTTACACCTGGCAGAGATAACAAGAGAAGGCCACTTCTTATGATACACGCCCGGGTATCATGACCCTCTTGGTAATGATTTCTTACCTAGTGCACCTTTAACTCACCTATAACATACATATATTACTATACTATACACATCAGGACTATTAGTGTCTTCCAGGCAATACAAAAGCGATATATGGTGGTTACATGTTGAGTTGAGGTTTGTAAACCTCCTTACTGTACTGGTGAGATCACTGCAGTAGTAGATGTTTGCTTTAAAATCCTACCACATTCACAGAGAGGACACCGAAATCAGAAATGTACAGCACAGATTTAAAAGATTTTGATTTCTGCAGTATCCAAGACCACAAAAATACAGTGTGTTTTTATTGTATTTTCAGCTGGCAGAGGAAGAAACTCAGAGAGGATTAACAGCAGCCAGTCAGCTGAGCTGTGCCATGGACAAGCCTGCCCCCTCAGGTACCTTGCTACTACTACAAGACCAGTTCCCACTGTCTCCTTTACTTGCTTGAATATTTGAGTACTTTTGTGCCCAAAAAAATACTTTCTGATAAACAATACAAACTTTAAGTTATTGTCCACTTTCCCTCTGTGGTTTGGATTAGGTGGCGAGTGGAGCCTTGGTCCCCATGCTCAGCCAATTGCGGAGGTGGGTCCCAGACCAGGAGTGTACGCTGCACGAAGGGTCCTGAGGGCAGATCAAGAGAGATGGAGAGCCAGCGCTGCCTTGGCACAGGGAGGAGACCCTCTGACACCAGGATATGCAACCTGTTGCCCTGTTCCAGATGGGCCACTACCACCTGGGGAGCAGTGAGTCTATTTATAGTGATCACAATCACACCTCAACACGTCTACGTGGACTGTGTCAAGGCTGTTTATTTGTGCAAAACACAATTTACCTCGGAAACTGTGTGCCAGTTCTCAGAAAAGTTAATTTGAGGTTGTTTCTCAACTGCAGAGTAACTGGCATGTTTTGTGTTTATTTGGTTTTTTTCCAAATTATTTAAAGGGGAAGCACCCTGTTAATCCTTCCACATATTTGTTGTAGTTAGGGAACCAACCTTTTTCTGTGGTAACTCTTTTTCCATCTTTGGTTATTACGGGAATTTCCCATCATATTTGAATGAAATGAATCTCCTCTTTTAGTGTCATGGTCAGTGTGTGGGTCCCAGTTTGGCCACACAGCAACGCCACGTTTACTGCCAAGATGCAAATGCCACCAAAGTCCCCTACAGGATGTGCAGTGGACTCCAAAGGTAATTGTGGACATCAAAATGGATGTACTGCATGACAGTTGATATATGATGTTGATGTACAATAAACAATAATAAGTGATACCTTATTTTCCAGTGAAAAAGCCACCCACCAGAGTATTTCCCACAACTTTTAGACCCTTTTCTTTATCTATGTTTGTAGGCCCAGCTCTCTGAAGAATTGCTCCTCAGAGGCTTGTGCCCTTCACTGGCGCTTCGGGCCGTGGACGCAGTGCACCGCCACCTGTGGACGCCACGGTTTCCAGTCGCGCCAGGTGACCTGCGCGCACCGGCGAAGTGGAAAGGCCACGCGCGAACATCACTGCATGTGGAGGCCTCGCCCTTCCAGCTGGCAGCGATGTAACATTTTGTCCTGTGGCAGAGGTGAGGAAAAGTAGCGCTAATGGCAAAATGGAGACAAGCGGTGACTTAATTATGAAAATATCTTGATTTTAAAATTATCCTGAATTTCTTAAATGTTGTATAGCATATTAAATATGGTATAACTCCATATGTTGATGGTTAAATTTCCTCTGAAAATACTGAAAATGTACAGCACAGTGCTGTCAGTCCCAGCTAATGTCATGATCCAGCCGATTAGACTGTTATCAAGTCATTAAATGGGGCGTTATCAGTGGTTATAAGGCTCATGTGGCTCAGTAGGGGCCTACTATACCCACTAGTAGGTTGTATCATCTATTTGCATGGTTGCTCACCGAAAAAAGGAATAAAAAAAAACAGTGACCTCAAGCGACCCTTGTAATAACATTGTGAGTAAAAGCAGAAGTGAGGCGCTGTGGTAAAGACAGTGTGAAACATCATATGGGTTAGAGGTTGGGGCCACAGAGCTTTCACCCACGAGAACAACAGTAGTTGTCTTTGTATTCACAAGTGTCAAGTTTCACTTATGAAACATAGTTATTTTAAGCCAAAACACAACCTTTTCCCCGTTTGCATGTTCTCCCCGTGTTGGCGTGGATTTTCTCCGGGTTCTCCGGTTTCATTGTTGACTCTAAATGTCCTGTAGGTGTGAATGTGAGTGTGATTGGTTGTCTGTCTCTACGTGTCAGCCCTGTGGTAGTCTGGCGACCTGTCCAGGGTGAACCCCGCCTTCGCCCAAAGTCAGCTGTAATCAGCTTCAGCCCCCCCGTGTATTGTTTTTAAGTTTCGCTTTTACTTTTACAACGTAGTAGGCCCCTACTGACCCACATCTATGATGCTTATATCGAGCGGTAACGCACATTTAATGGCCTGATAACAGTCGAATCAGGTGTATGATCACATTAATGGCCTATTTCTGAGGTCTTGCCCTAAATAAACCACTTAGATTGGAGCTAAAATGATATTATAAAATTATAAATATTATAGGATCATTTATGCAAAAGCTCCATCATATTACATTCCCTTAATGGGCCCAGCCCATAATGCACATAGTTTCATGTGCTGAGGTTTGGAAGCATCGGTTTCTGAAATTTCTGCTGGCACCCTAATAGAAAACAAGCGAAAGGAATTTTGCTTGTGGTGCTCAAAGAATTGCCTTTTAAAAAATCTCTGCGGCATCAGGTATTCTCAGAGCCAATATCCCAGTCATCCACAGACATTCCCTAGAAAAGCAGTTTATGCTGGAGATATTATTTCTGGGAGGACTTGTTGATGTCTTGTTGTGGCATTTGTAGTAAACTGTAACGTCTGTGTGCTCCAGCAGGAGAGTGTCGAGACAGCACGAGGTACTGCGAGAAGGTTCGACAGCTGGAGCTTTGTCCGCTGCCCCAGTTTAAGAACCGCTGCTGTCATTCCTGCCGAAACACCTGAGGCGGGGGGGGACGCGAGACGAGGTTCCATGTTTGACCTGGACAGGTCGGGGGAAGATGCTCAGACAGCCGACAGAGACTTGAAACCTCTACGTCCCATCCTCACACCCCACGACTGTCTTCAATGACCAGTCTTAGGTGGGGATTCCTGCGTGTGGAGGAATGTTTGGACGGTCATACCTACTGCAGAGTGGTTGTGATCTGCTTTCCTCAAAGATATCATGTGTGGGTTTGAATTTGAACGTTTTGAGAGGAGTGACGTGTCTGTTAATGAAGGCTTCAGTTTTACTTCTTTCTTCTTTTTTTCCTTTTAAATCTGACGTTCATGAAGCTTTCCCAAATTATGCAAAAAGAGAGCTTGTGGTGACTGTAAAGGGGAACTCATAAAGAACGACCTTTGGTGTAGTTTCAGGGTTTCCCTAAAAGAATGGAACGACGGTGCTGCACCACCACAAATATGTATTTTTATCATTGATTGACTTCGAACCCAGGGATTCTGGGTAGACCCCTAAGCTTTTGATAACCACTGGATAGTTGTGTGTTTGCCTTTTATTGAAATGGTCTCCAAAAACAGTGTTGATAAATAGTTTTGATGCTAAATGAGCTTTTATTCTAGAGGCATGGGTAAACTCGTTTAAACAGCATAATGCTGCGTATAAATGGGAAAAGGCTAACATGGCTAAAGGCCTCATATTTGATAAATGATATACAGTACATTTGGTATCAGCCACATGGGAAATAGATCATGATCTGTGCTATCATTTTGGGTAAGTGTTGACCGTAACGATCGGTCAAGTCATTTGAAGAGGGAAAGAATTAGGATTGCAGGCGTTGTAACTGCATTTTCGGTAGAATAAAAAGTAGGACATGATAAAGATTTATCTTGCGTGGGTTGCACTATGGAGGTGTATGACTGAAGCAAGTCAATTTTTGGAAAAAAAAAAGACACTTATTTTGCACTCAACTCATCCAAGTCTTTGTTAAGAACATGGCTTGTAGAGTTTTTTTTTTTTAGTTTGTAAAATTACATTGTTTATATATTGTGTTTTGCGATATTGGTATTTCATGGATTTGTTAAATTGTCCCTTTAACCACTTTGTGATGTTTAAATGTGAGGTGAAGACAGCTGTTCATCCTCTCCAACAAATGATATGTTTCTGCTTTAGTGTGAAATTTAAGGAAAACAACAGTTCCATTTAACACATACCAAATATGTGTTGCATTTGGATATTGGTTAAAACAGTAGGGAACGTTTTTAAAGATCATGATTAATGTACCGTACTTCTGCCAGATAGGCAGGGTTTGCACTTTTGACAGTTCCACAATGCTTCATCATCAAGTGCAACACATACCTTCACAGATAACTTGGCCTTTCTAGGTGTGATTATTTGGCTTTGTGAAAGGAAAACACGATTAACATATTACTTATGCTCTTAAGTTATGTAGATATTTGTTTTTGTCCTTTTAACTATTTATTTCCGTGCGTGTTCTTGTGCATAGTTTTGTAAATAATTACAGGGGTGGGTTTTAAGTATTCATTTCCCTACAGTTTTTTTGGGGGTATTTGATGTGCATGCAATGGGGACCCTCTGCTGGTGAACTGATGTGTTGCTTTCTGCTAATGCCTGGTTTATCATTAAATAAAACTAAATACATTCCTTTTATAATCTGTTTGTTGTGGATTTCTCTTTTTTTTTTTTTATAAAAATCTGACTGCATTATCTAGTCAAAGGGCTCAAATGTGTGAAAGTATTAAAATGGGTCTATAGGGTCAGTTGTAACAGTTGAGTCGGTTCCTTTTTAGGAAGTTAATAAACAACTCTGCCTATATCACCATGCTCATATATTATCCACACCCTCTTCACTTCAACCTCAAAGTGCAGACACAATTTATTTTGAGATATACTGCATATAAGTTCATTTTTTTACTCTTTTGATATTTCTCTTCTACCACACTGTTTTTAGTTATGCCACATACAAAAAAACATATTGTTAGAAAGCTTATTTTCTGGCTTAGCTGAATTTTTTGTGGTAGCTAGCAGGATTCCAGTGTGTCTTGTTTCCCTGTGACGGTTGGGACTGTATTGTTTATATAGTTCCTACTTTGTGACAAATCAACAATCATCAAAAACAGACAAAACTAGACAAAGGTTTTTCCTTATTGAATAAGACCCACTGTGAGGTCACTGATTGAATGTTATCTCAAGTGGCAGTCAGTCAAAAAAAAAAAATGTTTTTGCCAAATTCCATATCTCGGTAATTTATGAAAATATAATAATTTTACCAATGTGTTCTTTTTCCTCAAATAAATGTGTGAACAAGTGACATTGTAAATATAAGGTTGAAAGTTTAAATGATTTTATTTAGTTATTTATTATTATTTTATTTTTATTATTATACAAGGTGTCCCAACCGTCCTGAGGTCTGTACTACGAAGCGAGTTCAACATACTCGGGGTATCTTCTGGTTATCTGGCTTCACTAACCCTAACAACCGAGATCACGCTAAACGGTCCTACAAAGGTGGTTATCAACTCGGTAAATCAACCCAGGGTTTCTCAGTCTGGCTACGAGCGTGTTTACATGAACGGGTAGGTATTTGCAGCATCTGACCAATCACAGACATGGACAAGTCCACAGATTTGCAGACAGACAGGCAGAGCGGCACATTTTACAAAGAGTAAACTATATTAGACAAATACAAAGAAATTAAACATATAATCCAGACTAAAAGTAACACAGCTGAAGCTGCCAAATGCAGGAAGAACAGCTGGCAAAAGAAAAAAATCCCAATGTGTGAATGCGTACATTAATAGACTTATTAATTTAATGGAACACTCAAAAGTAAGATACACTCGTCTAAATATAAATAGCTTTCAAATGTACTGGATGACTGAATTACACCTCATCATGCCCAGTCATACTTGTGTGGCGTGTATGACTATTTGAACCTTCTTTCAGCTGCATCTGCCCTCTCAGGCGTTGTGAAACTGACTCAAGAGGAAGTTTAAAAATAAGTATGAGAATATAATTCTAAGCGGTAAGCACCCACAGCATACAGCCAGCTGTCTTTCCTGCATTTGTCAGTTTAAACTATGTTGTTTTCAGCCTGAATTATGATTTAAACTTCTTCATATGTTTGTAATATTACCATACGATCCACACATCGAGCTTTGATTGGTCAGTAGGCGGTGGATTTATACGAGTTGATCTCTTATCTGGAACATAACCTGCTCTAGAGCAGGTTAGCTGTTCAGCATAAGTTACCATGGCGATCTACCGCGGTAAGAAGTGATCCACCTTCGTAGAACCCTGAAGTTACCTCGCTAAATCCTGCTTCGTAGTACACCTCTGGAGAGGCAGAATTTGGGGAAAATTAACTCCTTGTGCATTTAACAAAATTGTGCCTTTCACATTTGGGTTGGGCTCTAAAAAGAACTTGCTAAATTGTTAGCAGACACCTGTATCTGTTCAGATATCAAATTATTTTCATTACTGTTTAAGTAGTCTGTGAGTAATGAAAGGTTATTTGGTGTTGACACAAAGATGTCCCAGCCGACCCTGCTCTCCCCTAGTACAGTACAACTGCTGGGATTTCTCTCAAACCAGTACACTAATCCATTCATTTCAACTCACTCACTCACAACACTTTTGCAGATCATAAAATACTGTATTGGCAGGTTCTACCATTAACCTGAAGAACAAGACATTCAAGGCTGTTGCGTCATTACCACACAACTCTGTCATCAGTACAGTGTTGGCAGATGGAAAAGTACTTCCTCTTTCTGTATTTACAACATACAGTTCACTCATTCTGTCTCTCCGCTCTTGAAGAGGGACATGCATTCACGGGATCCCTCTAAACTATGAGGGGAAATTGATTTACAACATGAATCTAGACGCTGTGATTCAAATTGGCACATTCGGCAGATCGTAACCTGACTTTTCTGAATTGTGCAGAGGATTATTTCAGATTCGTTATGGTGGAAAGGGATGGTTGTAATTCTTGTTTGACAGCACTCAGGGTTCTGCGAGTTTCCCTCGTGGATGAACTGGAAGGACGGATCGACTCTCTGCTGGAGAGCTTAGTAAGTCGGGAAGTATTCACTCGTGATGACCGTGAGGAGGTGTTGTGCCAGCTGGGGCCCCGGGCGAGAGTGAGAAAGGTGTTGGATATCCTGGTGTGTAAAGGCGAGGAAGCAGCTGGGATTTTTCTCTCAATTAGCAGTCATCATCAGCAAGAAGAACAGACGCCCTCTAAAGAAGTCAACACAGATCAGCCTCAATCCATAGGTATGCAATTCAAACCAAAGTGATGCCATTGCTCCTTTTAAGATGAAAATAATGCCATGAGTCATGCCACTTAGAATAGCAGTGCATGGTCTATATAAACAGCACGGTGTTTCATCAAGCACTATCAAATGATCGTGTTCATAGGTTCTTGAGTAGACATAAAGGAAGAAGTGTAAGAGACAAATTATATTAATCTCATCTTCTTCTGCAGAGTATAACAAAGTCAAACGAAAGCATAAAGATGTCCTCACGCGCCGGAGCGAGAGCATGCTCTTCTACAACACTCGACACGGAGAGAAAATCCTTTTTTCCGAACACTACGTCAATCTCTTGTTGGCCGACGGACACCAGGGATTGGATATAAAAAGACACGAGGTGCTGACATTTGGACAAAAGCGACTATCTTTGCAGCAGAAGTCGGCGGTGCACAGGAAGATCGCACCGGCTGAACTCTTTTCGAGCGCAAATGGGAACCGTCCAGTCAAGAAAGTTCTGGTGTCAGGGGTGGCCGGCATCGGGAAAACCATCCTAGTGCAGAAGATGCTGTTCGATTTTGGGGGAAACAAGGGCCATCTTGGATTTGACTTCATCATCCACATGACCTTCAGGGACCTGAATCTGATTGACAAACCTACAAACTTCCGGGACCTGGTCTTGCGTAAGAACAGGCACCTAGCTAAGGAACTGGATAACATTTTAGCCAACGACGACAAACTGCTGATCATCTTAGACGGCTTTGACGAATTCAGACACTACAGGAGCTGCGACGTAGACGCATTTGTGACAGAGCCGGATGAAGACGCAGAGGTGGTGGAGGTCTTCGGGAGTCTGATGCAAGGTGAACTGCTGCCCAACGCTTCTGTCATGCTCACAAGTCGACCCGCGGCCATCAACCACATCCCGGTGGGCTGCATCGACCGCTTTGTGCTCATCGCTGGCTTCTCCTTGGCTGAAGTTCACGACTTCTTCTTACGTTATTTCCAGGATAGCGCCATCACTGATCGCATGTTCGCAGTTGTATCAGCGAATGAACTAATGCTGACGCTGTGCTACATACCTGCATTCTGCTACATCGTGTGCTGCATCCTCAAAGAAAGCAAAGACCTCTGCGGAGAGAGCCCCAAGACCATGACGGACATTTACGTGCAATATCTGGTGGCCTTGCTTCGCTCTCACACTCAAGCGAGGGCCGAGACATTTCGTCAAGAACAAAGAGCAGGGGCCGTCCAGCAGCTGTCTGACGTCGTGCTGAAGCTGGGTCGACTCGCCTTCCAGAAGCTGATGGAGCATCAAACACTGTTCTACAGCAGCGACCGAGACGTTGCGGCGTTGGAGGGATGCAGCCTTGTTAGCACCTTCCTTGACAAAACAGTGGCACAAGAGCCCGGCTGCACTGAGGAGGTTTACTCCTTTGCGCACCTTACTGTTCAAGAGTTCTTCGCTGCCGTTTACTGTGCAGTGACGGATCACCCTTTACCTGATGCACTTCAGCACACTGCAAGTCTCGGGGAGGGGTCCAACAGCGGACATTTGGACCTCTTCAACCGCTTCCTGTCTGGAATCCTCTCCGAACGCAACGCTAATCTTCTATCAAGGCAGGTGGGGCTGAGTTGCCACAAGGACAAAGTGGACACCTATCGTCAGAGGATCATCAGAGAGCTTACAATGCTCTGTGAGAATGGGGCCCACATCCTGAACCATTTACACTGCCTGTTTGAGCAACAGGACCCCTCGTTGGCCCTCGCCGTGCAACCAAAGACACTGCAAGTTAATGTTTGTGATGAGACACTCTCCCAAATGGATTACAACGCCATCAAGTACTTCCTAAACCTTACAAAGGGCCAAATATTAGAGCTGGATCTGACAGGGACGGGAGTAAATGCTAAGGCTCTTAGAGATATTCAGCCCCTGCTGCTCAGATGTAACAGACTTTGGTGAGTTCCAGGTAAAATGTGGTTTGCTTTGTCTCATTCTCTCAAGTCACCTATCTATCATATGGTGTGTAATGCGACGTATGCACTAACTCCACTATTTCCCTTTGAAGGCTTGGAGAAAACAACCTTGACATGAACACAGCTCAGGTCATTGCTGAAGTGCTGCAAGTTTCAGAATGTATAACCCACCTAGGGTAAGATATCAATTGATTTTACCATTTTTTGTTTATAAGAAGAAAACAAATATTTATTTTGAGACAATAAAGAGTCACCCAGATTATGTTTCCCACTTCCTGTTTTAGAATTGGATGGTCAGACATTGGCGATGAGGAACTACTGGCTCTTTCTAGTGCCATACGGTTGAACAAAAAGCTTGAAGAGTTGTGGTACGAAACTCATGTCAGGGTGCCAGATAATTGGGGAAATGAATGTTGTCTGAAACTCTGTTGAAATAAGGAAGACTTTATTAGGCACAAAGTGGTGCCAGAGAATCTGAATAAAAAAACATTTAGCACCAATTATCTGGCCCTTTTCTATCAAAATGTACGTCACGTCGGAAAAAAAAATGTTTAGAAATTTGTGTTTGGATTATTTCTCTGTTGTTACAATGCTAATTGGTATTGTAATTTACATCGTTGGAAAGCCTGTTTATTTACTCGAAATGATGTCCAACTTGTAAGGATCATTTTTCTTGGGTGCTACCCACATAATCAGCTGTGCTGCTCATCCCACAAATGCATGATCCTTACAAGTTGGACATCATTGTGAAGGTAAATAACAGGCTTTCCAACGATGTAAAATACAATGCCAATTAGCATTGTAACAACAGAGAAATAATCGTCAAAACACAAATTTCCAAACTTTTTTTTCCGAGTTTATTTTCATATTTGATGGTTTGCGGATTTATTCATGTGTAAAATATTTAAAACATTGTTCAGCATATGTTACTCTTACATGTGCTTTCACAGGATGGAGGGTAACCGAGTGAGCTACAAAGGTCTGCTGTCTCTCAGTGACTTGACCCCAAATCCTCTGAAAAAAGTTGTGTGAGTGTGACTTTTTTCAACAAATTCTAATCCACATTTCAACAATATAAGTTTTCTAAAGCTTCTGTTGATTCCCTTTTTCTACAGAGCAATATGGAACGACCTGACCGACACAGATCCAGATTCCTTTTGCACCCAAGAAAGCATAACCGTGAGCTTCTCAGATGACGATATGTGGGGAGGGTGGGGGGAATGGGTCTTCAAAAGGTCTGAGGTCAGCAGCAACGAGAAGTTAGTGATGGTGCTCCACAAAGTGTGCAACATATCGGTCCACTGCTTAGAAACCCAGTGGGCGAAGACTTTCTACAAGCAACTATCACAGCTCGTCAAGCACAGGATTGAGTGCTGCACAGAGGACGACATGTGCAATAAGCTCAAAAAGTTTGAGAGCATTTTGGACCTCTGACAGACAAGAGGGCTACACTAGGAGTTATAAGCCAGATATCACAGGTCAAATGTTTGTTTGATGCTGAATGCTTTGTGTGAAACGAATTGATTGTGGAGGACAAAAAAAAAAAATGTCAAAAACTCATGATGGCCCGTACGGGGATCGAACCCGCGACCTTGGCGTTATTAGCACCACGCTCTAACCAACTGAGCTAACCGGCCATGTGACATCGGGCATTAAACATGAGTAGAAATATGATATATTGCACATATTATGATGGTTATGCTGTACAGAGAAAATGTCTCTACCTCTGTTATAAAACTACAAACAGGTCGAGTAGAGCTCGCATGTGTTTTTTCTCTTCCAAATAAAAGCACGATCACATGCAAGTAAAACATTTTTTTAACGTTACACTATTAGACTATGTCCAACTACCTATTTGAAACGTTTATTTATGGAGACAGTTTATGATTGACTGATATATTTTCTATTTATTTCGAAATGTCAATGCATATATTCCTTGTGTATTCTGTTGTTATATATGCAATGTATGTATATATATATATATATTTTTTTTTTTTACAAAGTCGTTTCATATTTATTGTAACTTGTGCACAATTGTCATAATAAACTATCCCAGATTTATTTACATCCCAAATTAAATATATGAACAGCATCCAAAGTTTATTTACAATCCACATATACACCCGGAGTTAAAAAAGTAGATATAAACCAACCCTTATCACAACTCTTCCTCAACCATATACCTCCCAAAAATATCTTTTTTTGTATAGCTTTTTAAAGTGATTTATATTTGTGCTCTGCTTTTATTTTGGAGTCATTTACCGGAAGTTCTTTCAACTGCTTTCCCCTGATTCTGTTATGACGCAGTTATTCTGCGACGTCTCGCCACTGAACGAAGTAATGCCGTTCGTATGAAGTTAGCCAGCAAGCTAACTCGTTTTATGTTATATTTGTGTTTATGCGGCGCGTCAAACTAAGCTGTTACATCATCTCAAACTGGGTGAGTTCTTTACATTATGATGCCAGTTCGACGTATTTTGAAATGCTGTGGGCATGACTGCATATTTCTTTTAAATACCCTCGAATTGACGTGCTAGCTTCAACAACTTCTAATCAAGGCCTGTAGAAGGAGGATGGGACACTGGTATTGGTGTATTGTCTATAACGCATGCGCAGAGTAACCGAAACTGCGGTTAGATTTCACTGTGCTTGCGCTGTAGCCCAGCCGATATGACGCATTGATGACGCGTGACCCAGCCTCCTTTCCATAGGCCTTGTACACAATTGGCTAACGGTAGCTAAGCAGACCCCTATTATACGTTGTTAAGAGTTGCTAAATGTGAAGCTAAACAGTGTTAGTTAGCCTTAATCTTATTAACTAGCCTTTGTCTTATTATTACCTGTAACTGTTGATACTGTTAAAGTGGCGTGTTCACCATTGACTTGTGGATTCTGCATTTGTGTGTGTATCACGTTGATCTGTCCACTAACATAGTCTTTATATGAAAGTACACGTAAATGGACACAGTTAAGCTTATTAATGTGATATTTTCTCTAAGTGTGCATGTTACTACCATACAACTTTATGGTCAGTTTGCACTGAAATTCATTTTGCATCCATAGACAGCTCAGTTTGAGAAAAAAGTACACATACAGTAGACATACTGTTACCATAGAGCAGGGGTCAGCAACCTTTACTATCAAAAGAGCCATATTAGGTAAAAAAATAATAATGATCTGTCTGGAGCCGCAAAACAGTTGAGCATTGTGATGAAGGTAACACAGTTTATAGTCTAAGTATATAGTATATAAGTCTAATGCAGTGAGGGCCAAAGTGCAAATGTACTATGGAGTATAGGGCCACATTGAGGGGAAACAAATCTGAGATTTACAGAATAAAGTCATAATATTACGAAAAAAAAGTTGTAATATTACGAAAATAAAGTCATAACTTTACAAGAAAAAAATGTCATACTACGAGAATAAAGTCATAACTTAACGAGAAAAAAGGAAATAACACTTAAAATTACTACTTTATAATATTATGACTTTAATCTCATAATATTACTACTTTTTTCTCGTAAACCTATGACTTTATTTTCATAATATTACGACTTTTTTCTCTTTAACCTATTACTTTTTTTTCTCATAAACCTATGACTTTATTCTCGAAATCTCAGATTTATTTTTTTTCCCTCAATGTGGCCCTAATACTCCATCGTACCATAGACCTACAACAATGATGAATAATAATAAAAATATGGAAGGAAAAAACAGTTATTCATTTCCATTTTTAAAAATCCACAGGGAGCCACTAGAGAGGGGCTAAAGAGCCGCAGTTTGCTGACCCTGCCATAGACAGACAGACAAGTAAGACCCATCAGACAAAAAACAAAATTCATCACAATTATTCATACATAACCCATTACAAAATGACCATCTGTCCTCTGGATTTACATGTCTTTAGCAGCACATTAATGATTATTTAGCAACAAGATGGACTGATGGACAAAAGCGTTCTTTAGCCTGATGCGGGGTTAAATGTAGGGACTCTGAATCGCCTCTTGGAGGGCAGAAGTTGATATTCCCCATTTAAAACATGTAAGGGATCAGAAGAGATGCTGTTGGCCAGTCTGAGCATACTCTTGTTGTGAGCTGCTTGAAAGGTAGGCTGTCACAGGTTGGCCAATGATCTTTGTGCAGATTTTGATTTGGCTATAAAGTTTAGTTTTAAGTTTTACAGAGATACTACTGAGCCAAGCTGTACTGCAGTACAACAGGACACTGTGAATCACTGAGCTGAAAAATAGAAGAATAATCTGGCTACTGGCTCTGAATGATCTGAGTCTGCGAAGAAAGTAAATGCGCTGCTGTGTCTTCTTACAATTCAATGTGAGGGTTCCATGATAGTGTGGAGTCTATCATAACTCCCAGGTATTTGTATGAAGAGACCTGTTTTAATTTCTACATTATGAATCGTAACTGGTGGCAGCTGACAGTCAGGAGGAAGGCCAAAAATAGTTTCTTCTGTCTTACTATTGTTAATGATGAGAGTGTTTTTGTCACACTATTCAATTAGCCAGTCAACATTACACTGATGCAAACTGAGTTACTGACTTGTGTTGCAGTCTCACCTACAGGATGATTGACACAGAGAGGGGATGTGGTGATGCTGGCACAGGAGAACCCAGCAGTAAGAGCAAGGAGACAGAAAAGAAGAAGAGGTCCCGTGTCAAACAGGTGCTGGGTGATGTGAAGAAGCAAGTAGAGTTCTGGTTCGGAGATGTCAACTTACACAAGGACCGCTTTCTCAAAAAACTCATCGATGAGTCAGACGATGGATGTGAGGGGCTATCAATATCAATAATACACTACATTCGCATCTGCCACAATATTTTCTCTTAAACATTGTACTAAATGTGACGTTTCTTTTTAGATGTTGACATATCTGTGTTGGCAAACTTCAATCGAATGAAGAAGCTGACAAGTGACACCAAGCTGATTGCGAGAGCGCTGAAAAATTCATCTGTAGTTGAGGTACTGTGAAACTTTTTTTTGATTTGTTTTGGAAAATGTTTTAATATTTGAGAGGTTGTCTCCAAACTAATGTCAAATGAATGCAATGAACTCAAATGTGTTTCCATTTTGTTTCAGGTTAACTTAGAGGGAAATAAAGTTAGGCGTCAGCTTCCGATCGGAGACGTACCAAATGATGTCGACAACCGCACAGTCTATGTGGTAAAAGCAGTTTTATGTTCTTATTTTAATTCAGTTTTCACAGAAATGTCTTGACTACATTTACAGAAATAAACAATAATTGCAGTGCAACATGTACATTTACTTTGAGTCCACAAAGTTGGATGTTTCCTCAGAATTGGAAGTACACCTTACATTGAGCTCTTTTCTGATTCACAGACTCATTTTCTGGTTATTTTGACAAATGTTATATGCCTGCCAGAATGAAAAACAGTCTTCGATCATAATGTAATACATTTCTTGTTCCTTTTTTTTTTTTTTTAAAGGAACTTTTGCCCAAGGATGTGACACACGGCTGGATAGAGAGAGTGTTCACAAAATGCGGG
Source organism: Sebastiscus tertius (assembly GCA_916701665.1). Lineage (NCBI taxonomy): Eukaryota > Metazoa > Chordata > Actinopteri > Perciformes > Sebastidae > Sebastiscus > Sebastiscus tertius. The sequence goes on along the minus strand of CAKAOH010036980.1, from coordinate 8,451 downwards.
AATGTGGTTTATGTTAGCGTTCCCAGATACAAGACCTCTGGCGACACCAAGGGTTTTGCCTTTGTCGAGTTTGAGACAGAGAAACAAGCACAGAAAGCCATAGAGGTGATATTATTATTAATATAATACTATTTCACTGTTTTGTGATAATTCAGTCCGTCCAGTGTTTGGCAGGAAGAAAACTCATGGAAAATGTTGATCTTTGAAACAGATGCTCAACAACCCCCCTGAAGATGCTCCCAGGAAGCCAGGGATTTTCCCCAAGACAAAAAATAGGAAGCCCCTCCCTCTGCCAGCTGACAATCCACCATCAGGTACATTTAATTAAAATGCATTTATTTTGCATAAGCTATAAACTTCAAATCCCTGGCTCGTGAGAAATCTGATGCTGGCATAATATCAAGAAAAAGGCAGTTGGTTTGTTATATTGATCCCCATGTCTTGACATTCATGTGCTGCAGGTGAAGAAGAGGAGAAGAAAAAGCGAAAGAAGAAGAAAAAGAAAGAAGGTGCCACAGTGCAGACTTCTGCCGAAGAAGCCAAAGAGCAGGCGATGGAAGCAGAGCCGTCTGAGCCAAAGAGGAAGCGCTCAGCGGCGGAGGATTTTGAATCGGATGTCGCCGGCACTCTGAAGACACCGGACAAACTGTCAGAGAAAAAAAGACGACGGTCACAGATGGCAGAGGGATCCGAAAGTGAAGTACCATCTAAGATGAGGAAGACGAGTGAAAGTGAAGGAGAGAAGGAGAAAGATGTAACAAAGACTAGTAAGTGATCACAGTATCTGCTGGTCCATCAAGATACAAATATCTTTCCTTTTACCCCTTCCACTCTCTTTGCTTTTTAATTTCACAATCTAAAAAGTGTGATGATCAGTATGTACAGCAATAATACCACGAGTTAGTTGTTGCGTTAACTATGTTATTCCCCTTAGATCCGCCCACTAAAAGTGACACAGAGAGAGGTGTTGAGGAAGGGAAAGAAAACAGAGATGATTCAACCATGAAAGCAAAGAGGAAGAGAAAAAAGAAACACAAGGAGAAACTGAAAATCGGGGAAGAAGTCATCCCACTCCGGGTTCTATCGAAGTAAGAGCCCACATCCCTTTTTCCTTATGTATCAACAAGAATAAATTAATAAGTGAAAAAACCCCTTAAGAACTAAAATGACTTGAACACACTGATGGATATCTGTGTTCCTCTTTCAAGGAAAGAATGGCTTGGGTTGAAGGATGAGTACCTGATCTTGCAGAAGCGCAGCATGAAGTCCCTGAAGAAGTGCATTAATAAGATTGATCACAAGGAGCACACGAGTGTAATGGAGACAGACAATGATCCTCAAGATGGAAACAGTGAGTTTTGTCTGTTTTTTTTTTTTGTTTTTTTATATCATTCTGTAGCTTCCCAGTGGAGTTTCTTATGTAATTAAATCTGAATTTTTTGGGGGTCGAAGTATGTATGTTTTAGCGTCAAAATGCTATTTTCCCAAGACCTTGACATGAAGACAGTCAAACCTGTCCTCCCAACAGTATTGACATCACAGTATTACTCCGAAAACATCACATCAAACTCAATGATAACGAGTTGTTCGTAATATTTAACATCTTCTCACAAGAGGACCTTACAGCTGTTGATTAGAATACTTGTGCAAGAATGGTTCAGTTCTGTTTAATGCAATAAATGTTGGTTCGTGTGTTTCTTTCTTCTAGTGGAGAAGATTATCAAAAGTGAGAAAGAGGCTAACCTAGGCCCTCAGTTTACCAGTGGTGTCATCATGAAGATTACAGACGACAAGCCGCTACCAGGGAGGAAGTTCATCAAGGTACAGTCGAACTCTGTAGCCCGACTGGAAATTATCATCTGTATTTGGTTCAAATCATAAAAAATGACTAAAAAAAGCTACTTTTCATGTGTTGATGTTCAAGTTGAGACTTATAAGTACCTAATCCAGTGTGCACATTTTCATTTTTTAAATAATTTCCATGACTCTTTAATGGAAGCCGACCTATACATTGTTTAGATATATTTGGAGTATGGTTGTCTGGAATCTCATTCCACATAGATCTGTCAGATTATTAACCAAAGTGTTACCTATGCTTGTTTGTTGATTATTTTGTGCAGGATGCTCTGAGCAAAATATGCCCAGTGGCGTACATCGACACCTTGGATGGAGATTCTGAGGGTCACATCCGCTTTCACACCCCGGAGGACGCTAAAGCCGTCAGCGACGGTAGAGCAGAGCTACAGAAAGAGCACAGCTGGAAGCTCGAGATTCTCGCGGGTATGACTTTTTATTCCCTTATTTCAAGCTAGAATTATTGGTGCTTATTACACGGCTTTGTTGAATACTCTATTCTGATTGGTCAATCACGGTCTGTTATTTCTTTATAGCAGACCGTTGCAATGTATAACAGACCGTTGCTATGGACGCAGTTCTGAACTCTGACTCTGGCGGACCGTTTTTGTGTAAAATGATTGATTTCTTAAGTAAGTTGCCGTGTGATAAGTGTAATAATGTGCAGCTAGTGGGTCATTATTGTGAAATAAATCCCTTCAGGGCGATGCAAGACCCCTCCGCATCACCTGGTCAGGGTGCACAATAATGACCGGCTCCCTGCACATTGTCCCTTACATAGTTAACAGTATATGCACATCTCATCCTCTCCAGTTGAGGAGAGGATGTGGACGACTAAGCTGGTTTTCATAATTGATGATGGTGAAAATAATTTATCGGGACAGCTCCAATCAGATTGTTTTAAAGTTCTGTGTTTTTCAAAAGGTTTTTTAAGAATTGTTAATTGAATTTTGAGTCATGAGTGATAATATTAACATAATAAAATCTCTATTCAATGCCTTTTTTTAAAGGTGACCATGAACAAAGGTACTGGCAGAAGATCCTTGTGGACCGCCAAGTCAAGCTGAATCGTCCGAGGGAAAAGAAGCGGGGTACAGAGAAGGTGAGATCACCCTTTTAAATAATTAACTAGAAAAATACATACACATACATGTTATGCTGCACAGTAATACATTATTGATTGTGCCATTTTGAGTGTGCAAACAAGATGTTTACACTAAGTTGTATCAGCTCTTAGCAAAATTATGAGAAATCCAAATAAAGTGATATATAATCATTAGCTGTGACATTGTAATGCAGACTTCATATACACTGTTGTATATGGTAATATTCAGAATGCACAAAGGATGGAGGAGTATTATCCTGAATTCATTTTTGGATAAAGACTAATACCTGGATACATTTTGTCATATGCAACACACAGTCACATACCATCACCACAGTTCAAGCAGTGCCTCCTCCCTTTTGTTTATTTGCTATCACATTTAATTCCTTATTTTCTTGTCACACTTCAGCTCATATCCAAAGCCGAAAAAATCATCCTCGCCCGGGCCAAGGAGGCTCATAAGCACATCCGTTTCCAAGAGGACTGACCGCTGCCGAAGCTCGTTTCCGACAACCACACGTGTTTAACGATGTGGACTTTACATGATGCGATTGGAAGGGGACAGTTGATGTTAATGCGTACTTGGCTGGATGAGAACTGAATGGAAACTTGAAGTGTAAAGTAGTTAAAATGTCCCCTTATGTTTTGTTTGCACTGAAGCGCCCGAGTTAATGTGGAATGCTGCTATGCATATAGAGAGGTGAAGTCCCTCCCCTTCCGGTAGACCCCATGGGACCTTATTTTGGGAAAAACATGTACGGTAGTCAACGATGACAGACAAATCATTTTTTGATCCCATTTGAATAGTGGCAGGAATCACACATATGTTTGTCAATTTAAAACATCATTTTGTAAGTCAAGAAAGTGTCGGTTTGTCGTAGTATCATTTTAGTTTTGTGTGAAACCGCTCAGTGAGCTACATCTCTGGTCTCGCAAATTATACGTCACCTTCACTAGCTAGCTGGCTAACTTAACTATGTTGCACACACAGATGTAACGTCATCTTATCTGATGTGTTTGATCCAGAGACTTCTGGTCTTTTTATCATCCGAGAAGCAAAAGAACGAACAAGACCTGTTGCTGGTGTGAGTACATCCCAGAACGAAACGCACAGGCATCGTAGCTTCAGCAAGAGAGGCGTCACTTGCATTGTCACAGTTGGACATCAAACTGACTTTCTTGATGTGCAAAATGATCTTTTAAATTGGCATCATATGTGTGATTCATGACGCAATTAAAACTGGGATCAAAAAAAGATTTATCTCTCGCCGTTGACTACCGTTCATATTTAGGTCCCGCCATGGTGGTTCAACAGAAGGGGAGGGACTTCGCCTCTCTATTGATCGTTTGGCAACATTTTTTGTTGTGATCAATTTTTTTTAATGGATAGCTTTTTTTTTTTTTTTTTTTTTTTTTTTTTTTTAAGAAAGATTCTGTACATGATGTAAATATGATTGATTTGAAAGGTCTCCCAGTTAAGACGAGGACAAGTCACGGCATTTCCTTTTGAGGATATTAGCCTTTTTGTTTTTTAATAAAATGTCATTTTTTGATTAATACAGTGTTTATTGTTTGGTATTTATAACACAGTTGTGCTTTTTATAAAGTTTGTGTGAGAGGGAAAAAAAATGCTTTTCATAACAGGAATAATGGCCATTAATACAAGTTACTGTAGTTTAGATGGAGCGATGGATGGAAAAGTCAAACACTGGGTCCAAATTATGTTTTTTGCAGCCTCTGCAAAGTCACTGGCTAGCAGATGCAAACATTTACACACCATTGATTAATTGTCGTGAAAGAGCACATTTAGCTGTGTAACTTGTGAAAATGTGCTTCCCAAATGGAATATGAAATGCCCTCAGTTAAGTAGATTACATAACGCTCAAAATGAGTTGTGCTTAGGAGAATCAGTGAGATGCTTAATAGTATAAAAATAGCTGCCATTACATAATCTCAGTACTGTTTATGGCTTTTATTGTTGCAATGGTAGAAACTACCTGAGGTAAGCTTAGCTTTTGTCAGAAGCCAAGCAGTTGAGTATTTTAGGGTCCTGAGAGGCCTCCGCACAAGTTCCATCATTGGCCCAAGTCACTCCTCTATCCAAAGGGGAGGTGCAGCCCAACCTGGATTCTTCAATCCCAGGGGATATGCTTTCCAAGGTGGAAAATGCTCCATTCTCAGGAAGACTTGTCCTGATGGCATCACAGGTACTGATGCAAGTACAGACTCGAGTCTCCTGCAGTTTGGAACCAGGGCTCAAAGACGTCAGGGTTTTGCTCTCGGCAGGCTTGGGCATGCAGTGTGAAATGATGGATTTCGTGGGATAGTCGTGGTCTTTACGGATATAGGGGAAACGTCGCGGTGTGTCCCAAGCTCTGTAATCGTCCTTCATGGTAGATATTCCCTGAAAGGGCTTCTTGCTTTTCCCCATGGTTTGCATAGATGGCAGGTACGGTTTGGTGCGCTCGCAGTTGTGTGCCGTGAAGTCTGCATGCGTTGTGGAGATGAAGTTGTCGCCATATTCTGGTGGACTGCCTCGGCCGTAAAGCTCGTTCTCAAGGGACATGGTCTTGAATTGCTGATTTAATTCGCTGTCTTCGTCTTCTTGGTCCTGAGCCAGCTTTGACATCGAAGACCCAGTGAGCTGTAACGGCAGACCTTTGGTTTGGTCCGCAGGCTTCTCCCTGCGTATCCTGGGCTGCACTGGATGGTTCACATAGTCGTACCTGTAGCTGGTGATGCTTTCAAAGGGTAGCGGTTTGTACACGTCTCTGGCTGCACCGTGAACAGAATTGTTCTGGTAGGTACCGTTTGTGACAACTAATCCTTGGTCGACCTTCAAGCTGTCGGACAGTTTAAATGGCTTCCGCTTGTTTATTTTCCACGCTTGGTAACTGTCTGAAATAAGAGAGTGGATTTGAATTAGGTTGTGTGTATTAGTTTTATATTTCTGCAATGTATGACTCAGATTGCTTACCTTTGTACATTGATGTGTACCCATCCAACATGGATGGCCTCTGTTTCGGTACAGAGGATGGTGGATGGTGTAGAAGACAGGTGCACGTCTCGTTGACTTTGGGTGGTTGCATCTTTGGCTTTCGGTCCTTGGGTGGAACTTTGGGGTGGAGTTTGTGGGACACATAGATTTTTCTGAAACACACGTTAACAAATGATGTGAGATTTGCCATTTTTTTTTGTTTCTTCTACAGGTTTCTAAACACTTCCAACTCCACAAATCCTCCCTATGCTGTGTGAATAATGTGCTAACCTAATCGCTGTCAAAATAGACAAGTTTCTTGTGATGTTCATCGCATCTCTGGAATTATTTTGTGTCCTGTTCAACTCAAGTTTCCTGCATTCCCCAGAGTAACTTTCACCACCACACCTGGGCAGCCTGGACATATGGCAGCCAGCTGCACTGGACTATTGGCTCTAACTCTCTGCCTCACCATCCAGGAACATAAGTCCTCAAAGGTGAGAGCAACTTTTCACAGCTTAGCTTCACTAAGATGCGTCTAGACATAGGATCTTACCTTAAAGTGGTATGGTCCACGCCCGTCCCCTTCAGTGCATGGTAACGGTCTTTATGGCTTGTCACCATGGCCATGGCCGTGTAGCATTTAGGGTGAACATAATTCTCCTGGTACTCTGTCGTCATGGTGGCATGTGGCTGGCCTACAGAGCTGTAGACCTTCCTGCATGGACATCAAGGTTAGTTTACACTTTTAACAACAAGGCAACTGTGCTTTAACCTACATAAGACATATAAAGGCATAAAAGGCAATATAAAAAGGCTTAAATACATTAGGGGTCAAATAAAATAGAAGTTTCTTCCTAATAAATATATCCATTTTGAACAATAACAAGTTAAAACTGAATAAAACACTGTAACGGATGTTGTCAGAAAGCACTTAAACATGTTATTTGACTTAAGTTTTCCATCAAAGATAATCCAGTAGTAGCCTATAGTTGTATTTCAGCCTATAATTTCAGAATCAGCATCAAACCCCTGCAGGAGTAATCACACATTTTCTGTCCCAAAAAAATCATGCCACTATAGGTCACAGAATTCCACTGAAAATACATTTTGAAAAATACAAGCAGGCCACCAGCTAGTGTTATGTTTTCTTCATGAAAGCCCAACCCAAAATTGCAATGTTTCCAGAAATAAACCCTAAATAGATGAGCTCACCTGGTAGATGTGTTTGGCATGTTGAGCATAGGTCGCTGCTGCCTCGTGGTATGCGCTATGCCCTAATGGTGCACTTTTTGGCTTCCTGAGGCACTGAGTTGTGTGCAGGCTGCTCTGTGACTCTGCGCTGCAGGCCTACATATGAATTATTGACCGGAGGAACACTCTGTGTGTGTGTGTGTGTGTGTGTGTGTGTGTGTGTGTGTGTGTGTGTGTGTGTGTGTGGAACGAGAGTCGCACGCAGCGGCCGAGAGCTTCTAAAAATAAACACCAGTGGATTACTGAGTGATGCAGGCCGGTTGTCAAGGAGAGGGATGCGAGGGATGATGCGCTTTTTTGGCGCGTAAAGAGGATTCCACCCCCCGTTCCCCCCTTGTAGTAAGATAAGATAAGATAAGATGAACATTTATTAATCCTCGGAGGGAAATTCAGGTGTCAAAGCAGCAACATCAGCAACATCAGCAAACAGAGTGAAACACAGAAGAGGTAAAGGTATACAAATATAATAAAGATAGTGCATGTTTAAAGGTAGATAGTGCGTGTTTAAAGGCTCATAGTGCATGTTTAAAGGTAGATAAAGGTAGATAGTGCATTTGTAAAGGCAGATAGTGCATGTTTAAAGGCAGATAGTGCATTTGTAAAGGCAGATAAAGGCAGATAGTGCATTTGTAAAGGCAGATAGTGCATTTGTAAAGGTAAAGGCAGATAGTGCATTTGTAAAGGCAGATAGTGAAGGTAGATAAAGGCAGATAGTGCATGTTTAAAGGTAGATAAAGGCAGATAGTGCATGTTTAAAGGTAGATAAAGGCAGATAGTGCATTTGTAAAGGTAGATAAAGGCAGATAGTGCATGTTTAAAGGTAGATAAAGGCAGATAGTGCATGTTTAAAGGTAGATAAAGGCAGATAGTGCATGTTTAAAGGTAGATAGTGCGTGTTTAAAGGCTCGTAGTGCGTGTTTAAAGTTCTTCAAGTCCTCATAGTTCTCATATGGGGGTCAGCCTTGGTTGTGGAGCCTGATGGCTACCAGCATGGACTATTATACTAGTGATGTGACAGAGAGTGGAGAAGCCACTTTAGAAAAATAGACAAAGTGGTTGATCCTCTGTGAGATTATGTTGCTTTTACTGCCTTTTTAGTTATTTTTTTTAATTTATTTTTAATGTGCTGAATATGCTGAGTGTAGTTGGGTGATGCATTTTGCAACGTGACTTGGTCGCAGGACTCCATCTGTCACTTTGGAGTCACGTCCAAAAAAGAGAGACAGAGAGAGAGAGAGAGAGAGAGAAAGAGAGAGAGAGA
>CAKAOH010036978.1:0-15041 GCA_916701665.1 Sebastiscus tertius | reverse complement strand
ACACACACACACACACACACACACACACACACACACACACACACACACACACGTCATGATCCACTGACTGGTGAATATGAGTATAAGAAAAACTAGAAGAAGAAAAACAAGAACAAGAACAAGAAGAAGGAGAAGAAGAAGAAAAAGAAGAAGAAGAAGAAGAAGGAGAAGAAGAAGAAGAAGGAGAAGGAGAAGAAGAAGAAGAAGAAGAAGAAGAAGGAGAAGAAGCACAAAGAGCGATGCAGCTCCCCGACGCAAAGCGGGGTTTATTTCACAACAATGACCAGCTAGCTGTACATTATCCCTTACGCGCCACGTTACGTGGGTTAATAAATGATGGTATCTGACAGGCGGGCGTACTCGCCGAGACCTGATGCCGAAGTTTGGGCGGTATCGGACTCATTCCCAGAACTGGTAACGGAACAACTGTAGTTTAAACAGTTTAAATTAGAGCATCATTCAGTGTTATCTTCAGGTAAACTCGCTCACTCTCATGTAACAGGAAGCATGACCAGCTCACTGGTGTTCTCCTCATGTAGAACAAGCTGAAACACACACACACACACACACACACACGCACACACACACACACACACACACTGTTCTCTGTAGCTCGTTTTACCTGCATACTGTAACATGTACCCCCCCAACACCAGCAGCATGGACACGTCACACCTCTAAACACAATCCATCCATCAGAGAGTGTGTTGACCAGATGAGACACTTTCTCTTCTACAGTTACCACCTCCTGTCTGCTCTGACGCACGCACGCACGCACGCACGCACGCACGCACGCACCCAGGCACGCACAGCTAAATTGCTTACTAACAAAAATATTAACATCAAAAATATTAACATCATTCAGATGGAAGAAAGAAAGAAAGAAAGAAAGGAAGAAATACAGGAAAAAAGAAGGCAAGAAGGAAGGAAGGAAAGAAAGAAAAGAAGGAAAGAAAGAAGGAAGGAAGAAAGGAAAGAAGGTAAGAAAGAAATAAGGAAAGAAAGAACGAAGGAAAGAAAGAAGGAAGGAGAGAAAGAACGATAGAAAGAAAGAAAGGAACAAAGGAAAGTATTTGTGGCGGCGCGGCGGCGCGGCGGCGCGGCGTCGTTGCTCCACCGTTGTAGGAGAGGAAACACGTCCAACACGCTAACACACGTTTAACCACGTCACCCGGATGTACCGATCATCAGAAAACAGTTTCACGGAATCGGAGATGCCCGTCAGGTCACAACAGGCTGTGACCTGTTGTTCCTGTTGCATTCTGGGAAGGTCTTTATCTTTATAAGGATAATAACGAGAGCGGCGACCTCCTCAAGGTCGCCGGTAATCCGGTCAAAAGCAGCTTTTCCCATCATAAAGAACCTCAAACAGAAACACGTCCAGACTTCGGCTGACGGTTGTTTAGCCCCGCGGCCTGAAAGCACTCAGCGACTCACTCATAAGGTCAAAGGTCACTCACCACCAGGTTCCCGATGACCATGACCAGCATGAAGACCAGGATGCACAGCGGCTGACCCGCCACCTCCATGCAGTCCCACATGGTCTCGATCCACTCGCCGCACAGCACCCTGAAGACGATGAGGAAGGAGTGGAAGAAGTCCTTCATGTGCCAGCGAGGAAGAGCGCAGTCCTTCGAGATCTTACACACGCAGTCCTGGAGGGAGGAAGGAGGAGATCGGGCGTGATGTAATCTCGGTCAGAGGTCAGAGGTCGGAGGTCGGAGGTCGGAGGCGTTACCTGGTAGTTTTTACCAAACAGCTGCATGCCGACCACGGCGAAGATGAAGACGATGATGGCGAGGACGAGCGTCAGGTTGCCCAGAGCGCCCATGGAGTTGCCGATGATCTTGATCAGGGTGTTGAGGGTCGGCCACGAGCGAGCGAGCTTGAACACGCGAAGCTGGACGCCAAGAGAGACAGGAAGAGACAGGATTTCAGAATAAGGGTACTTTACAGTTTGACCATTTAATTAAGTTAGCGATGGAGGAAACAAATTCTTATTATAATGAACCTATTTACGTATGAAATAAATTATTTATATTCTCAATTGTCATTTTATGGTTGTTACTTTTTATTCTTTTTTTATTATTACTTTTCTCCTCTGTTCCTTTGATTATTATCTTATTTATTATTTTATTATCTTATTTATTATTTTTTTATTTTATTATTTTATTTATTATTTTATTATCTTATTTGTTATTTTATTGCATTATGTTGTATGCTCTGTAACTATATAAATTAAAAATAAAAAAAGGAAAAAGTTTTTTTTAACCAACAAAGGAAGGAAGGAAGGAAGGAAGGAAGGAAGGAAGGAAGGACATCATAGAGATAAGAGAAAGAAAATTAGGACACAAAATAAACTAAGTAAGAATTTATCCTATGAATTAGTATTTATGTAATCAATCCATTAATTCATTAATTTTATTGAAATATATAATATATCTATAATTATTTATTATTATTTTATTTATTTTAGTAGTATTTTTGTCCTCTGTTTTGCAGATTATTGTTTTATTTTACCTTATGTTTTTATTTTATTCTATTTTCTCGTATGTTCTGTAACTATATAACATTTAAATTAAAAAAAGGCAAAAGGTTTTTTTTAATTAACAAGAGGAGAGATAAAGAGACAACGAGGAAACAAAGGAAGGAAGGAAGGAAGGAGGGAAGGAAGGAAGGAATACTTAGAGGAATGACTTTGTAAAGCATCTATAAACATTATTTAAATAGATAGTTAATAAGGTTAATAACTGGTTTCTGCTCCATCTGTCTATGTAAGGTTTAGAGATGTTTAAAGGTTTATTTTGGTGATATCATGATAACACAGCGTAGTCTGGGTGTGTGTGTGTGTGTGTGTGTGTGTGTGTGTGTTTGTGTGTGTGTGTGTGTGTGTGTGAGTCACCAGTCTGAAGGAGCGCAGCACGCTGAGTCCCTCCACGTCGGACAGGCCGAGCTCCATGAGGCTGAGGCACACGATGATGCTGTCGAAGATGTTCCAGCCCGTCTGGAAGTAGTAGTACGGATCCAGAGCGATGATCTTCAGCAGCATCTCTGCTGTGAAGATCCCCGAGAACACCTGGCAGACAGACACACACAGAGTTTTATACACAGTTTTTCCAGACATTTTCTGCCTTTCTTTTGCTTTTTTTTCGGTCATTTTTCGGATATTTTTCTGACTTTTTTCTGACTTTTTTCTGGATGTTTTTCTGACATTTGAATGTCGTGTCATCTCACATCGCCTGCTGTGAATGCCTTGAGACAGATCCCAAACATCTCTGTGTTCCTGTATGACGCCATGTTTAGCAGGTCTTCGCTGCAGTTTGCAGCCGTCACAGTTGTTTTTTAATTCAGCGGCAGACTTGCAGAAGCAGCCGTGTTCCTGATTTGGTGATGTTTTTTAGGGAACAACACTTTTCTCAGCTGTTTGCTCCAGTGGTTTGATCCTTTAAGCCTCTCTCTCTGCAGACCTCAGCTCGTCCACGGTTTGCCTCGATCTGCTTTACATCACGTGTGTGTTTAAAGTGTGTGTTTGTTGAGAGTGCACGTGTGTGTGTGTGTTTATGTGTGTGTCCTTGCAGCAGCAGCCTCTCTCCCTGCTTGTTGTTCCAGATAGAAGGGGATCCTCGATGTGACACCGGCTACGTGACACACGTGTGTTTGTGAGACTGTGTGTGTTTATCAGTCTGTGTGTGTGTGTGTGTGTGTGTGTGTGTCTGTGTTTAACAGGAAGTGTGTGTGTTCCCAAAACAGGGAATTATGACCACTGACTGTATATAAGAAGTGGACCACGGTGACGTCCCCCATTGGTTTGTGGACTACGGTTCTGAAGCCTTCAGTTCAGCATCTTGATTTTGTCCGTTGCCAGATAGTTTCTTGATTGTCGCTAGGAATGCTAATTTTGAAAAGATTTCTTAACCGATAAGCGACCCTTGTTAACCGATTATTAACCATTAACCGACAAGATTAGTGACTACAGTAAGTGCAGCCGAAGGCTAAATAAGATATTTTTTTGCGACCAAAAATGTTAGAATTAACTTTCATGAACTGAAAAAACGCTGTGAAAGGGTTAACCCTAAAGCATCCCCTGCTTTATGGTCTATCTGACTCTAAATGGGACCATCATTTACTAAATGAACATCATGCTGTGTTGAAGAAGACTTGAAACTAGAGATTGAGACCATAAACTCATGTTGACAATGTTTACTGAGGAAATAAATCAAGAGAGAATCAGAGACTTCTATACAACCAGAGGAGTCGGCCCCTGCTGGCCGGTAGAGAGAATGCAGGTTTAAGGCTCTTCAGCATCGGTGTAGGTCACCGCCTGGTTCTGAGGTCTACTATTTTTTGTCTCGGAGCACAAAATCAGTCTCTTTCTGGGGTTACCTCTCTCTCAAACACACACACACACACACACACACACACACACATAGAGGATCCACTCACATGGTCTCATTAACTCTGTAGTGCGTTGATTAGCTACTCAACAATCACGCTGTTATTATTACTGACATCAGGAGAGCCTCTCTCTCCCTCACTTACTGCTGATGTGTCGATGAAGGAGGCTCTCTCAGGACAAAAAGGTTGAGAAAAGAAGAGGAGAATGTGAAATGAATCGGCCTCTCAGAGATTCAGAGTGTGAATCTTGAACAGATGAGGAGGCGTCGGCGTCACAGAGAGGATGCTGGTTTGAATCCGGCCTGTGCTGCTGCTGGGCTTCAGTGTTTTAGATAAACGTGGTGGTGTGTTACCGATCAGTGCAGCGGTGCGTTGACGTCAAGCGGAGTGACGTTAATGAAGTTAAACACAGTTCAGCTGTCAAATATCAGCAGCAGCCTCTGGCCTCAAACAGCACGCTGAGGGAAACATCACATCCTTATTACTTATTATAATTAATACAGAAGGCTTTTTTAATCTCCACTGCAAGAAATGATGTTTAATAGCTTTTTAAAAAATATATATTTTAAAATAATCATGTTATTTTTTTATTTTTATTAATTTGAGAAATATACACATCTGAAATAATATTAATAAGAATATATTATTTTAAATTATTCAGAGTAGCGCAGCGCCCGTGCAGAACGGGTCGGTTGCTTGGCCGCCAGAATTTGATGATTTTTAATGAATCATTATTATTTTATTTCACGGCTGTGTTGAATACTCGACTCTGATTGGTCAATCACGGCGTTCTGCGGTCTGTAATTTCTGAGAGACCGTTGCTATGTATAGCAGACTGTTACTATGTATAGCAGACTGTTGCTATGTATAGCAGACCGTTACTATGTATAACAGACTGTTGCTATGTATAGCAGACCATTACTATGTATAGCAGACTGTTGCTATGTATAGCAGACCATTACTATGTATAGCAGACCGTTGCTATGTATAGCAGACTGTTGCTATGTATAACAGACTGTTTCTATGTATAGCAGACCGTTGCTATGGGCGTAGTTCTGATGTCGGACTCTGGAGGACCGTTTTTGAGTCAAAATATTGATTTCTTCAGTAAGTAAATTTCTCCCAGTCGGGGAGTCTTTCACAACAATGACTGGCTCGCTGTACATTATTACATTATTCCTTACACACATATATATATATATATGTATATATATATATATACATATATATATATAAATCACAACTATTTTTGCAATGTTCACTATCAAAATAGCGTCTAAAAGCGTTGCAAAATGCAACTTTTTAGAAAAGCTGCCGCAAAAATGAGGAGTTTTTGTTTTTGGCCCCAACAAGCCTGCTTGATCCTGGAGGGACAGGAGATCTAGTCCTATTGAACATGTTTAATATTTACACTCTTAACTTCACACCACAGGAACATCTGGAAAGATGATCTTTAGAACCATCAAACAATCAGAGCTCTGCTGACGACGGTCCGGAGGAATCAGGACCAGAATCAGGACCAGAATCAGCTGGTTCTGGCGTCGTGTGGACCCGGCGTTACCAACTGTTGTGTCTTTGAGTTTCAAGTTCAGACACTGTGTTCAGCACCGAGGACTCTGTGTGTGTTTCTGCAGACGCAAAGTCTCTGATTCACTGACCGAGGGATGAAAAACTACTCTGACCAGCAAGTGTGTGTGTGTGTGTGTGTCCGTGTGTGTGTGTGTGTGTGTGCGCTGCTGGCTCACAAACAGGGGATGTCGACATCAGCACTCACTAATAACAGTAACATCAGCAGAGAGAGGATGACACGGACTCTCTGTGTGTGTGTGTGTGTGGGAGACACGTGATTATTTTTGTCACAACTAAGCAGATATAATGAGTAAGCACCAGGACATACACACACACACACACACACACACACACACACAGTCTAGATTTAATCAATTTTAAAATCAATCTGATTTAAAGCCGTTTCTACTTAACGTATTTAAAAGGCACTCACTTCATTCAGGGAGTTATTTACCAAAATTATTCATCCTTTGTTCAGTCGCTTATAGGTAGCAGGTTTCTCCATAGATATATAGACGTAGATATTACAGCTCGTTCCTGTGATACGTCAGCGTTGCCGCCATATTGGGGAAGTCAATCGATTAAAATATTTAATCTCAATTGACCATGATTATTAGCAAATTAAATGCACATTTTTTATCAGTTCAAAATGAACCTTAAAGGGAGATTTATCAAGTATCAATCAATCATGTTATCAATCATAACATGGCAAACTGCAGCCCAACAGACAACAACAGCTGTCAGTGTGTCAGTGTGCTGACTTGACTATGACTTGCCCCAAACTGCATGTGATGATCATAAAGTGGGCATGTCTGTAAAGGGGAGACTCGTGGGTACCCAGAGAACCCATTTACATTCACTGATCTGGAGGTCAGAGGTCAAGGGACCCCTTTGGAAATGGACATGACAGTTGTTCCTCGCCAACATTTAGTCTAAGTTTGGAGCGTTATTTAACCTCCTTCACTACAAGAAGAGTAGAGTATTGTTACTCTGGCTTTAAAACTGAGCCCGCTACAACCTAAAAATCACAAGTTGCGTTAACACGTTATTATCGCGTTAACTTTGACAGCCCTATTATATTTACTTGAGCAACAACTTGCTGGATTGCATCGCTTTGCGATGTAACAGAAGTTGGGCCAGGTTCAACTTCTTTGCAGACGACACTACGTTGTTTTTTTAGTGTAAGTTTGGAGCGTTATTTAACCTCCTTCACTACAAGCTAGTCTGACATGGTTGGTACCGATGGATTCATCAGGTTCTCTAGTTTCATATGATACCAGTATCTGGAGCGTTATTTAGCCTCCTTATCGAGACATGGCTACAACCTACTAAATTGCGTTAATGTGTTAAAGAAATTAGTGGTGTTAACGCCTGACCTCTATGGCGGCGACGTTGACATATGATCCAAAGGCCAACGCAGCAGCTAAGTATTTATATATATCTATGGGTTTCTAACCCCCAAAATACAATGCAAGTCACCAAGTTTTAGCCTTCCCAAGCACTGCCCCAGTGCCCCTGAGCAAGGACAGCACAGTGCTGACCAAATTAGATAACAGTTAGAGCAGAGGACTCCCAGGATGCCCGGCAACGAGCTCACACTGTGCCAGATCACACAGGGAGTCACAACACACTGAGTTTATCCTCTCGCGTCCTCTCTCTGTCTCTTCCTCTACAAAGAAACTTCATTACAGCACACTCTGAGGCTCATTTTTCATTCACATAGTTTACTAACAAGACCGGGAGGCTGGAGAGTCATCCGTTAAAAGAGGGGTCTGCAAGGTCCTCAAGTCCTTCGGAGGAAATGGACGACTCGGAGTCTGGGACGGGACAGTTGGGGACGAGGAGTCGGAGAGCGCCGTGTGGAAAGCTTTCATCGACACAGTAGCTGCTTAGAACTGTGAGCTGCTGCCTGTTGTGGCGGCAAATAGACCCTTTTATAGCATGATGACGTCATGATGAGGTCATGATGAGGTCATGATGTTAGCTGGAGGCTAAACAAAGGAAAGATTGGAGGCTTAACCAGAAGGCTAAACTATTAGCAACCCTTTCTCTCTATCTCTGAAACTCTCTTTCTGACAGACTTTACTGAAGGATAGTTAACTAAAGGCATCCAAAGATTTATACGCCCTCAATTTAGCAGTGCTGCATCGCCTCTAGGAGACTACTTCACCGGGAGGAGAGCAGCTAGGTAACGAGCCAGTTGTCCTTTTCACCGAAACATTAGTCTGTCAATTTGCAATTACGAAATCATGATTACCTATAGACGATCATGCGATTAGTCGCACGTTTAAGTAATGTAAATGGCGTATAGCTGAACACCGTGTAACACCGACTGCCGCGGCAAGCCTAAAACGCAGATGGCAGCATCAAGTTTCACGAAATGGAGAAACATCCATCTGTCCTTCAGGCTTGTGAGTTATAAGAATAAAATCTGCTGCAAAATGTGAGAAAATTTGCTCAGACGGACGCCTAGTCGCTTCGATGTTGCATGGATTTTGGGGAAAGAGAAGGCGGCGGTGGCGTCTGAGGCAGTGACGACCCCCCTTCTCCTTTTCAAAGAAGAGACCAGAGAGAAAGACGTGTAACAAAAAGGTTTGATTTCTCTGTAGGGTTCTTTCCATAATGTTGTCAGACACTTCTAATAACAATCTGAGCCTGTCGGTGGCAAAAACAAGAACTTCTAGTGGACTCAAACTGACGGTACCAGGTTGCCCCAGATGATGACATTACAGCTCGTTTAGCGCCTGGCGGCTGCAGCGCTCTCCCTCAATACTGGACCAGTTTCAAAAAGTGTATCTCCATTAGTCATTTAGACACCGAAACGTGTGGAAACATTCTCCAGGTTGAGAGGCTGTGTGCGTCTCTATGGATAAAAGCCTCCACTAAATGGTATGTATCCTTTAGATCTTTACATGCAAATATTGACATGTGAAACCCGGAGAGCGAAGCTGACGAAGCACGCGAGAAACATCACCAAACAGCGGAAGCATTAGTCGACATTGATTCTGTCAGCACAGTAATGTCCTAACATGATCCGCTACCTTACGTAACACACACACACACACACAGCGGAGGCTCTCCTGTCCGTCAGAAAGGCCAGCTAAATGCTATGTAAACATCTGTGAGGATTAGAGGAATTATCCTATAAAGAACTCAAGCAAACTCAAGAACTGCAATCGGATCCCTTTGACGTGACTTTATCTGAGACCTGAACTGCTCTAAATTGAATGGAGAGAGTGTTTACGCTGCAGAAGTATACGGCTGCATCAAGCTGCAGAGGAGGTGACAGCGACACGAGAGGGACGTTATATAACTGCTGGTACTGTAAAGGATGTTTCCTCGGGGTGGAAGCTGTCTGGACAGTTGACCAGGTGGAATATAAGGGTACATAAATCAAACCAATTATCACTTAAAGGGACTGTTTGTAACTTCTTACACGTATAAATCACCCGGGTCGGTGTCCCATGCGCGCTCACATATGCTGCCGCTGTTCAGACTCAGACTCCAACACAAACTCCAGTGAAGCACCAAAACCTCTTGGTTGTATCTAGTGATGCCGTCTGTTAAACAGTGTTGGCCGCGGTCGGAGGACGCGGGGGAGACCGTAGCTTTGGTCTCCAGGACCGGAGTCTCTGCTCCTCTGCTCCTCTGCTCCTCTTCCTGCCTTCACTCACACACCGCGCTCCTTCTCTCTCTCTCTTCTCCTCTCCCGTGCATGCTGCTCACTCCACCCTGCAGGAGAGTTAGTGTAGCTCTGAGAATATCTAGTGAATGTTCAGTGGACGTTTGGTCAGAAATAACTGCTGCAGCTCCTCCAGACCAGCAGAGGTTTCCCGTGTCTCGTGAAGTGACGGGGCTCCGCAGAGAGAAACGTTATCGTCTCCCACCAAAACTCCGGCGTCTCCCCCGTTCCCTCCGGCCGCGGTGGCCGAGGCGGGAAAAGCCAACACTAGGATCAGCATTGATTCATGGAGAGACCTTGGTCTGGTCAGCTAACATTACTGCCAAGCAGCTGAACTCTAGAGTGATGTTGTGCTTTTAGCTGACGTGTGTCTCCTCACTGTGTTGAGTGATGCTCCTTCATGTCTATGTAGAGCGAGCACAAGGCCAGCAACAGGACGCTGACTTTAGTTGACTTAACGGACACAGGCGAAGCTGTTAACAAGACATTTCTGAATCTTACAGATCGGCTCAGTTGTTGTAAATGAGTAAAATTGAACAACTTAATGCTTCATCCTCTCACTCTGGTCACAGCGTAGGAAAGCACAGTGCTACCACCAGATGAGGGACGACTTTGTTTGGCTGGTTTTCTGTAACCAGTGTGGCGCTGAAGCACGGTGGAATGTTGAACTAGTAGCAACCCTTTCTCTCCGTCTCTGAAACGCTCCTCCGATGTTGTCCGACTCTCTTTCTGACTCCACTAAACACGTCATCATGGTTACCAACAGAGAAGAGGCGTCTGTACACTGTAACTGAAAACTGGGACATCGTAGGGTTAATAAAAGCATCTATCTAGATCCAGGTAACGCTCTCACAGCGGGCCGCCTTCAGGCCCGGACCCAGTGATTGAACACCACCGCTGCAGGCCGACCCGCAGCCACTGTTTCTACTTATACACTTTATTACCATTTCCTGCCCCAAACAGCTGCCTGCAGCCTGAGCTGAGGAAACCTGACATCGCTGAGCAGGTACGAGTGTGTGTGTGTGTGTGTGTGTGTGTGTGTGTGTGTGTGTGTGTGTGTGTGTGTGTGTGTGTGTGTGTGTGGGGGGGGCAGGTGTGATCAACATCGTGATTTTGCCCGCGAGCCGTTCACACCTCAGGTGAACCAATTACCATATTGCATCAACCTATCAGCTCCTGTCAGATCGTCAGCACACCTGCAGGGTCAAACACTGGAGTTAGTCACGGTGGTTTAAAGCCGTCCGACCCGGTTCTGTCAGCTCTAATACTGAAACTCACCTCGCCTCTCTACCGGCACACAAAGACAACACACACTTTATTCTTCTAGAGGAGCACGGGAATCTATTTTACCCTCTCTGAATCCTGAGGTGTTTAAATCGTACAGAAGTGTTCGAGGCGGTCTCAAAGGTCCGAGGGGTCGTTTCCCAAACAGACACAAAACCCTCCTGAACTCGCCTCCAGTTTGTTGATCGCACAAACACGGTAACTCGGTAAACACCCGGTGAGGACGCTCCTGCTCTACTCTCCGCTCTTCCAAGAAACGTTTCGGAGGCTGAATCTGAGCACCAAATCCTCTCAAACTAAGAAACCTCAAATCACAAACCTATCTCTGGATGAAGGTGGTGTAGTGCAGAGGAAATGACTTGTTTCTGCATGAAAGCGGGTACAGAGGAGGGGCTTCCAGTCAACGCAGACTTGATTTGAAAATTAATGTTAACTGACAACTGTTGGTCCGGAGTCTGCAGTGGTTACATACTCTACCCTCTGAATGTGAACCCTACACTCACTTCACGTGGTTTTTATTGCCTTCTTATTTACAGGTTTACTGCATGATCAGAACACGTCTCACAGAAGTATGTCACAGAGTGTTTCCACTTGGCATGTGACTATACATGTTATACATGGTGCAACACAACGTATTCTCAAACGGCTCGTAAATCTTACAAAAAGGCTCACGTGACTCACAGAACTGACGATACTAACGAAACACGTAACTCACGGGACTGACGATAATAACGACTCACAGAACTGACGATACTAACAACTCACAGGACTGACGATACTAATGACTCACGGGACTGACGATACTAACGACTCACGGAACTGACGATACTAACGACTCACGTAACTCACGGGACTGACGATAATAACGACTCACAGAACTGACGATACTAACAACTCACAGGACTGACGATACTAATGACTCACGGGACTGACGATACTAACGACTCACGGGACTGACGGTACTGACGATACTTACGATTCACGGAACTGACGATACTAACGACTCACGGGACTGACAATACTAATGACTCACGGAACTGATGATACTAACGACTCACGGGACTCACGGGACTGACGATACTAACGACTCACGGGACTCACGGGACTGACGATACTTACGACTCACGGAACTGACGATACTAACGACTCACGGGACTGACAATACTAATGACTCACGGAACTGATGATACTAACGTCTCACGGGACTGACGATACTTACGATTCACGGAACTGACGATACTAACGACTCACGGAACTGACGATACTAACGACTCACGGGACTGACGATACTTACGACTCACGTGACTCACGGGACTGACGATACTTACGACTCACGGAACTGACGATACTTACGACTCATGGGACTGACGATACTAACGACTCATGGGACTTACGATACTAATGACTCACGTGACTCACGGGACTGACGATACTTACGACTCACGGAACTGACGATACTAACGATTCACGGGACTGATGATACTAACGACTCATGGGGCTTACGATACTAACAACTCACGTGACTTACGACTCACGTTACGCATGGCACTGACGATACTAACGACTCACGGAACTGACGATACTAACGACTCACGGAACTGACGATACTAACGACTCACGTGACTTACGACTCACGTGAGTCACGGAACTGACGATACTAACGACTCACGTAAATAAAGACTCAAGTGACTCATGGCACTGACGATGTTGACGACTGATGTGTCAAAATACATCGTTGCTTGTTGTTTCAGATGGGACACAAACCGCGGTCTCCATCCATCCATCCCTCCATCCATACATCATTCCATCCTTCCATCCATCCTCCTTTCCTACCAGGTTTCCGATGCTCAGCATGCCGTTGAACTCGTCGGTCATGGGGTAGTGCTCCATGGCCATGAAGAGCGTGTTGAGGACGATGCAGACGGTGATGGCGAGGTCCAGGAAGGGGTCCATCACCATGATATTCACCAGCTGCTTCAGCCTCAGCCAGCTGGGAGAGCACTCCCACACCAGGTACTGGTGGGCGAACACGTACCAGCACGGGTGGCATTTCTTATGGGCCTCCTCCAGCTCTGCATCAGCGGGACACAACAACACAACAAGTACAGGTAAATAACAGATAATAATGAATCAATTAATAGACAATGAGAAAGTGAGTTATGAAGATTAGGGATTAAAGAGATCAAGCAAGTATTCTGGAAGAAAGAGATTGTGCAAGAACAATAATTAAATCACTCTGAATTAAAGTGTAAATGTTCCATAGAAACACGTTTTTGACCACCAAAATCTAAATTTGAAAGAATTCCCTCCTGGTGATGCGGAGATATCACAAGAATGGCCCAGATGGAAGTACATACAGTACGGACGGAAGGAAGGAAGGAAGGAATGAAGGAATGAAGGAAAGGAGGGACGGAGAGAATGAAGGGTGTACAGATGGATGGAGGGAGGACAGCAGTGGCTTTCTGTATTTTCCTCTATGATGATGATCTGTTCTCTAAGAGCGGCGACTGCCGAGGGGAGAGACAGTGACTCAGCAGACCTACCACACACACACACACACACACAAACACACACACACACACACACACACACACACACACACACACACAAACACACACACACACACACACACACACACACTTACAACACACATGAATGCAGATCTGGACAGATATGAACCCAAAAATCGAATACATGAATATCATCAAACACACAGGAATGATCTCACGGTTAATGAGGGTAACGATCATAACTCTCTCTCTCTCTCTCTCTCTCTCTCTCTCTCTCTCTCTCTCTCTGTCTCTCTTTCTCTCTCTCTCTCTCTCTCTCTATGTCTCTCTCCCTTTCCGACTCTCTCGCTCAAACAAAGCCGGCGTCCCCCTGGGGTTGGCTCGGGCAGCGACACACACACACATTCACACAGTGTTAGCAGACTCACTGGGATGCAAAATTCAGACAAATACATGGTTACACAATCACACACACACACACACACACACAGACACGCGCACACACACACACACACACACACACACACACACACACACACACACTGAGGTAGAGTCAGACAAGGTTACACATTAAATGTGAATGGGGAGTTGGGAGTAGATGAGGAACTTTTTTACCACTAGACCAGGGGGGAAAAGTTGAATTAAACACTTCTAGGGACTTTTACTTTGGAAAATATGTAAATTAATACATTCAAATGTTTGATTTGTTTGAATTAGTGGTGTTTTCTTTTTAATTTATAAGGGACATGTAATGTTTTATACTTCTGGTGAATATAATCCATCAATCTGATTTCCATAGATGTATTTTGTATATACAGTTCCCTTTGTTAACACCTTATTTTGAAAACCAGACGTAGTTACTACTTCCTGTAACTTCTCCAAGGTGGTCTCTAGCTCTCCCGTCAGCTCCGTTCTCTTTATCCATCATGGTCAGCTCCATCGGGGCCGTTTCAATGCAGAGAACAGACATGTCAGTATCTGGGTGCTCTACAGTCGGAGCGTCGGCCCGTTTGACCACGGAGACGAGAGCGACGGCCGGCTCGACCGCAACGTTACCACGATATACGATAACGTTTTCTGTCCGTGACAGAGTTAGCATGCAGCTTTAGCTCTGCTTTTCGTGTCAATGTGTGAAACCCAAAGTGAATATTTCTTCCAACTCTGGAAGACTGCTTACTGGAAATCAAATCTTGGTTCTCAAACAACTTTCTCAAACTTAACGGTGACAAACCTGAGGTTCTCTTCGTAAGTTAATCGCGTTCTAAATGAACCTTAAAGGGAGATTAGTCCAGTATTTAATCCTCTCATCAACATGGGAGTGGACAAATATGCTGCTTTATGTAAATGTATGTATATATTTATTATTGTAAATCAATTAACAACACAAAACAATGTCAGATATTGATCCAGAAACCCTCACAGGTACTGCATTTAGCATAAAACAATATGCTCACATCATAACATGGCAAACTGCAGCCCAACAGGCAACAACAGCTGTCAGTGTGTCAGTGTGCTGACTGGACTATGACTTGACCCAAACTGCATGTGATGATCATAAAGTGGGCATGTCTGTAAAGGGGAGACTCGTGGGTGCCCAGAGA
>CAKAOH010036976.1:0-65216 GCA_916701665.1 Sebastiscus tertius | reverse complement strand
ATAATGTATGTGTTTTTGCAAAACGAACAAGAATGCTTCTTTAATGTTTAGTTAAGGGGAGACACCCGAGGTCAGGGGTCAGCAACCTTTACTATCAAAAGAGCCATTTTAGGCCAAATAATAATTTCTCCTCAGTCACTGAAGTCTGTGTTACCTGAGAGAAACCTGTTTCATTGTCCAGCTGCCTTTTTGCCATGGGTGACATCGTGATGTTCTTTTTGTCACTTGCTAAAGATCACCGGTAAAAAGAGCTGAGCTCTGTTGAAAGATGAGCCGATGCGTCAAACAGTTTTTCACAAAGTCATACACTTCCATCCTGGTTGTAAGGACTTACAACACTCCAAACCTTACATTTGGTGTCAGAAGTGGGATGAGACGTGGCCAGAAGGGGTGTGGCTATTTGAGCAAGCAGTATGAAACCGAGACAAAGTCTGGTGTTAGGGACGCTGTCGGGACACTGTCTGGTGTGTCAGGGACGCTGTCGGGACACTGTCTGGTCGGGGACACTGTCTGGTGTGTCAGGCACACTGTCGGGGACATTGTCTGGTCGGGGACACTGTCTGGTGTGTCAGGAACGCTGTCGAGGACACTGTCAGGTGTCAGGGACGCTGTTGGGGACAAAAAGTTGGACAAAACAATCTAATACAGGAAGTGATTATGCTTATGTTGTGCTTTTATTTTATAATGCAGTGAAACAAGACCCTAGTGTGTGTGTGTGTGTGCACGTGTGTGTATGTAGTGTGCATGTGTGTGTGCACATTTGTGTGTGGTGTGCGTGTGTGTAGTGTGCATGTTTGTATGTAGTGTGTGTGTGTGTGTGCGCGCGCATGCACATGGTGGGTCCATTCAGCCATACTCTCATTTTAGCTGACACCTAACTCATAGACTCTGTCAAATCAATTATCATCACAAACATCCACACACAGAGACATGCACGGACCATACTTACACACACATACAAAAAAGATCACTCATTCACTCATCACATTATTTTGTTCTGACAGACAGTAAGAGAAAGACTGTCAGACTGTGTGTGTATGTGTGTGTAAGATGGATATATTAAGAGAAAGGTGAACATAGAAACAGAGTAGAGCGCGCCATGTGCTGCCCTCTCCATTCTTTCATCATTTAAATCCACTATTCAAGACTGTATTTGACTAGCCTGTAGGCACAGCGCATCAGCAAGTTTTTTTTTTTTTGTTTTTTTTTTTTACAAGATGCTCTGTTACTTGAGAATAAAATCTTTAAGTGTTTATACATTATTTACACTCTCAGAAAATCTGTCCTCGTTTTCTGATTTTATTATGTTGACAGTGTGTCAAGAGAGGCCACCACGTTGCAATTATTGAGCAGGTGCTCGAGGAAAAAAAATAAAACGTTAAGATCAGTGAGAACATGATCAGTACCATATGAATATCCATTCATTTATTTTTTCAGCCCCAGTTCTGTAGCTGCACCCACCCACCTGTTGATGTCATGTTCTATCTTTCCTTCACTCCTGAACAACACAACTGTGCTTATACTCCACTGTTTTCCGTCACCGTGGCCTCCGACTTGGAGGCGCTGACCTTCATCTCCTCTAGACTAGACTGTTTTTTTTTTTCATCAGTGTGAAAGGTGTGTAAAGTTGGAAAGGCTTCTCACATTCAGTTTAACAACATGACAAACGATTACATGAACTTTTACCCATGTAGTTATTATTTCTCATGACTCGCTTGCATTTAATTTGTGAACTACATACCCCAAGGTAGACTGTGTCTGTCCCTTAGACTGTATATAAGAGGTTATCACCCATCATCACCCATTGGTTTGTTGACTGCTGTTTTGAAGCCTCAAGTTTGGCATTTTGGCCGTCGCCATCTTGGTTTTTGGCCGTCGCCATTATGTTTTTTACAACCATGAGTGACATGAGAGTGGTGAATAAGATGGTTCAGGCGACCAAGAAGGTCATAATTAACTTTCATGAACTGAAATCACACTTTGAAAGGGTTAAAGTTCCCAGACCGGACGATGTTGCGTTAGCGACCTGTCAATCACAACGTAGCCACGTCCTAAAGCATCCCCTGCTTTATGGTCTATCTGACTCTAAATGGGACCATAATTTACTAAATGAACATCATGCTGTATTGAAGAAGACTTGAAACTAGAGATTGAGACCATAAACTCATGTTTATAATGTTTACTGAGGTAATAAATCAAGTGACAAGTAGGCTCATTTTCTCATAAACCTCTATACAATCAGACTTCTTTCTAACGCCCCCTGCTGGCTGTTAGAAAGAATACAAGTTTAAGGCACTTCAGCATTGGCTTCACTTCTCAGACCTCGAGGATGCCCACTGGTTTGTCTCAATTTCCCACGACCCATGCATTAAGCAAAGATGTCTAAAGGTCTCATTGATAACATTTTCATGTAGACAAATAATGTAGGTATAATAGGTAATAAAAAGGTGCTGAATAAAAGTATGGCTTTTCCTAAAAAAAAACATTATAATTGTGAATTAGTCATTTTAAAAATGTTGACAGGTCCAAAATGAATTTATCTCTGTGGATGACATCTGACTTTTGGTTCCCACTTCTAACAAGGTTTGTGAGCCAATAGTATGTAACGACATTGGTATCAATATCAATAGCACCTTTAACTTATGCAACAAACATACAAAAGTACCCTATTAAGACCAATTAATGACAATAAAATCACTTAAAGTAATAGTCCTTTTTGTCACATATATGCTATAGTGAAGGGATTTGCAAGATCGTCAAGGCCAGAAACATCTCATGGAACAACCCCTCTCCGATACTGCTACAGAACAAATACACCAATAAAAGCCTGACAATTACACATACCATTTCTGCTGGATGAGCCAG
Organism: Sebastiscus tertius; assembly: GCA_916701665.1. Classification (NCBI taxonomy): domain Eukaryota; kingdom Metazoa; phylum Chordata; class Actinopteri; order Perciformes; family Sebastidae; genus Sebastiscus; species Sebastiscus tertius. The sequence continues at coordinate 62,351 of CAKAOH010036976.1, read as the reverse complement.
AAAGGCTGCAGGCAAACAACCCTTTACTGACTATTAGCCGTGCAGACACATTTACATTTACAGACTTAATGTCAAGCAGTTTCCTTCCAGATGCAAAAGTACTTTGATTGTGTAGAGAGTAGAGCCGCTTTAGTACATGTGTATTTATTTATTGAGGCAGAGACATTAAGCCTGAGGGAAATGAAACTGAAAGAAGCACTCAGTGTCAACTTTGTCTTATCAAAATATGTGTGCCAAATGTGCAATGCTTTGATTTAGGTTTACTGCTCGCCACCGTCATAGTCAGCTCCCGGAGCCACACACAATGCAAATGTGGTCAATGAAAAATTAAACCTTGGTGGAGCTAAGTTGAGGCAAGCAAGTAGCACCACCACATCTGACTGTGATTGGCTGAGACACATGTCAATCAAGAGAAACACAGCCAGAAAGACTTCTATTTAAGCAATACAATCACATTAATTGGACGATGATTGTCCCAAGTTTTTTTGTGAAAATTGTATGATCGTGTTGAGAGAGAAGCTGGATTTTGAATTGAGTCTTGTACAGCTGGAGTCTTTTGTAGTGGCCATGACAAGAACTCAATAGTGATGTTCTGTTTTGTTGAAAACCTCTGCAAGAAACAGGCATTCTCACCAGGACATTTTACAAAGTCCATTTGGAAAATACAAGACTGAAGCATGATGCAAACCCTTACCATCCAAAAATATGATATAACATTCCATTCATGTTGCCCAACACCACACAGGTCAGTGCATCACTGTCTGCAGAGGAACTGCCCTGCGTATCACCTGGGACAATGCCCATATCCATATCCACGAGTGCTATTACCTAAATTTGCCTGCTCCATCACAGTGAGACATCCTGAGTGAAGGATAAAGCACTTCTGTCAGAGGACGGTCTCAGGGACAGTGAACACCAGGGCTCTAGTTTGGTTTAATGCATTGTTTTGCGAGGAGCATGCACTGACACCAAGGGGGATGCTAAACTGATAAGTCACCCCCCATTTCTATACTGCACACAGCCCTTAGCATGTGGGGCCAGCTTTAGCTGGCCTTCTGCTGGGTCCTTTTATCCTTTATGGGGACAAACATCGGCCACAAAACCACTTCCGTGATAACAACAAAACTTCATGTTCAAGTATGGAAAGACATCATAATAGGCAAACTATTCCAAGGCTATATTATTTTTCAGTGGAGACCTCACAAGACCCTCAGTCTGAAGTAGGGTGAGTCTCTGAGATTTCAGAATCTCCAATAAGTGCAGCAGTGAGTGAAACATTTTTTCTGCACTTAAAGCAAATATGATTAAAAAAAGTTATTTTTATAAAATGGTCATTATATCCTGATATCCTATATCCTGCATTCACACTTGCATTAACAAATCGTTTCCTGATCCAAGTAAGGTATCCATATATATGATTACATGCATGGTGGGAAAAAAAAAAACAAATTTTATATATATATATATATATATATATATGTATGTTATGCTTCAGTACCAAGCTCTACCCAGACTCTTCTGTCATCACATTTGAACAGTTTAAGCAGTCAAACTATTAATATAGTTGCTGTCACCTTCTGCTGTTCCTTTGTAGGTGATAATTCTCTCAGGAGGACCTAGGAAATCAATTTCCTATTTATTTGCTTCCTTCCGCTCTTTATTTGATTTGCCCTTCTTTCACTCCTGCTTTAGTTTTCAATGCAAACAGTGCCTTTTCACTTCCCTCGTCTCCCAACCTCTTTATTCTATTTTCTTTCACTTTGCCCCGTCTACTCCATGCTCTTTCACCGTACCCTTTCATCTCCTCTTTGCTACCCTTTTATATTGTAGCTCTCCATTCTTCGCTTTCTCCATCCCTTAACCTCTTCTGCTCTCTGTTGTCCTCTTTTTTCTCTTTCTTTGTTCCGCATGCTTTTACCATTATTTCCTCCCTTTATTCCCCAACTATTTCCTTCCCTTGTTCAATTTTCTTTCACCCTCTCTCTTTTTACTTCCTTTGACCTTTCTAAGAACATTTATCTCCCCTACACAAGTGTTTCCTCAGTCTCCCTGCAAAAAAATCTCTGTAAATCGTTTTGTTTGCCATTAAGCTTATAATCGTTGTTTAGAATCTGCAAATTGTATTCCTTTAAAATACATGGAATGAGTTGATTGAGATAATTTGACTCACTCTTGCAAGCAAGTGGACTCAGTAAGTCAATTTTGATGTTGATTATGTAGAGTTTACCTAAGGAAAAATATATATAAACATAGGTCTCACTTAGTTAGGTGTTAATTAGCCGTCAAGGCATTTTCTGACTTCATTTTCTTTACTCCTAAAGATGTGTAATACAAAATCCCCAAACAAAACACAACAACCGAGAGAAAACGGACAACCATAGAATCAGATACCCGCTGAAGTAGCGTTGTGATACCAGGCAGCGCTGGACACCGCCTTATATACTGTGGGATGCATGTATTCGGTAGGCGCGTCCTGATTTGCCGTTTATACAAATCTCAGTGGGCGAACGTGTGCGTGTGATTGGAGAAGAGTAGTACCCATAGAGTCCAGTAGAGGGCTCTGCCTGTGATTATAGAACTAGCGTTACAATATCGTAATCTTCTTTTCGGACTGTGGAACAATTGGCTACCTGTTGCCCCCAGACCAGTGCAAACAGAATGCACTCAAGAGGGACACAGGGACATTTTCACATCAAAAATGGCCAACAATGTTCTAATATTTTGTTGTGTAATAATCACTCAATTTGTCCATCTGTTCAAAACGTTGGTCATACAATTGCCCAGATTACTACACCATTTGGTGTGGACATTCATGGTCCTCACAGGATAGTTTGTACTGATGTTGTTGACCACCATGACCTTTTGCTTATTCTCACCATCAAGTGAAACCTTTCACCTTTTCAAACTTGTTGAGCACTTTGTTTCATCCCGACGAATCCCAAAAAGTGTTTCCGGATTCAATTTCTTGTAGATATTCATTTATAGCCATCAAACAGTGCCAGAACTAGGGAAAACTTTACGTTTCTAGCATCGGTAATAAAGAGGCTGTAGGGTTAGCAAAACCATCAGCATGTTGTTAAAACACATCTCTCTGGGGTGTAATAAATAGTGTCGCGTTCTTATCTAAATCTGTTTTACTGCAGAGTTCGTCCCACTTTAATGGTACAAACTGGCACACTTGTGAGTGTGTGGCTGACAGATGCTTGTGATGCAGTATGCCACACAGGTCACCTGCCTCCCTCTGGACTGTCCTAGTGTCGGGGGAGGCGAGAGCAGAGAACATTGGGACATGTGGAGGGACGAGCCGGGGTCTCTTTGTTCCCCTGCCCAGTCGCGGCTCCAGGCTGTTGCAGAGATTCAGGAGAATTGCCCCTCGCTAGTCGAAAGACAATCACGAGCCATCTGCAGTCCCGAGCGGCATGCTCTGTCCTCAAGGCTGGTCTGATAACAGCACGTGCACTGTTGTCGCTTACAGCTGCACGCCCACAAGCCTTTACATCTTAATTAATCATTCTGATCAATCGCAAAATGCTTTTGTGAATAGAGTTTGAATTTATTCTCAAAGTTTTGCTATGAGTGTACTTTAAAATCTAATGTCATTATTTGTTTTGTGGAAAGAGGGTGAATTATCATCTACCACTGTCTATCTATCAATTATCTCTATCACTGTGTGAGAAAATGCCAACGTTTTTTCTGGCGACTGGGTTGGTCCACCCTAACTGGAAAGCTTCCCGATCAACATACCAGCCAGCAGCCGCCAGTTTGTGAACTCAACCTCTTTTCAACAGTTATTCCAGCAGAACAGGCACAGTTTTCACAAATTGTCAAACCGCTTTAGTCATGTAGACACGTCATGATTGGGAGACATAAGTGCTTTCTGTAGCACTCTTCATGTTTCAAGGCCAGAGATCATCAACCGTGGGCCATTTTTCATACCAACCAAACACTACACCAGAGACCTCATTTACAGAGGTCCTGTGTGTGCGTCTATGCTTGTGTGTCACACAAAGTGTCTAAAACACCATTGCAGTGGTGAATTGTTGCTGATATTAAACCAATTACAGCTTAATTAGCCCTTTCACTCCCTCCACTTTACTTTTTTTTTCACAATCATTTTGGCTCATTTTTGGAGCTTAACATTTGTCTTAACATTCTCTAAACTCTAAGTGCAATCGTAACAACTGTTTGATGGGACATCACTACTCTATTTTATTTTTTGCAAAAGGCAGTAACTCACCCAAAACTCTTCATGCTTCATGCTTCAAAACCAGCTATTGTGTCAGTAAGTTGGCCAGTTGGCACCAAAATGAAAAGTTGTTTTTTCATGGTGTGAGCCGCACTGGTCAAAATGTTTAGGTGTTTTTACATTACGGCAGTCAACCTTGCAATGTTTCTTATATACAATCTCTGTTTTGTTCTACTTTTTGTTGACACCCACCGCTTACTGGACTATACCAGAATGTCAGTTTTGTCTAGCTGAATGCTGTAGTATATGGCACTGAGCTTTTTAGATTTTTAGATATTTTAATAGAGGTAAAAGTTTACTGTGTTTCTGTAGTACACAGAAAAAGGATATGCACATGTGTATGCATACTGTACATTTATTTGTGTAGCAATGTGTTATATGTACTGTAAACAGAAAACTCACTTTTGATCTTTCAATATTTCAATTAATACTTCAATTAATTTACAGTGAAAAATTTGTCACAAAAGGACATCAATGCCAAAAATATGTAAAGTATAAAACAACAAATTGTACTTCCTCATCATAAATATTTATGCAATATACATGTATGTCTGACGTATTTTGATAATTGAATGGATAATTTTTCATGTGAAGGCTCAAACAATGAAATAATGTTTAGACGTTGTAAAGAGGACGACAATCTCACTGAAAGTCAAGTCATCAGTTTTGATCAGCAAGACTTGTGCAAGTGGTTATTGTACTTTAGTGAGACATTCATATCTGTTGTGAAGAACAAACTTCAGAGATTTGAACTCACTGTTTTGAAAAAAAAAATTCTCTTAAATACTATCTTTATATAGTTATCTGAGATTCATATTGACAACAATATGACAGCTTACATTGTCAGTGCTTGTGCACATACATTTTGGTATCTGGAGTTCCTACCAACCCACAATCTATAAAATAAGACAACCCAGTCAGATTTGTTTGCGGGCTGCCTAAATCAGAAAACGGGATTCAATAAGCCATTCAGATTTTGCTGCCCTTCATATGTCACATGCAGGCTCATTAGAATATATCCCCCCCCCCCCCGCCCAGGAGTAACCCAGAGCCTGGAACGGTTCTCATTAAGAGGGCCTAGGATGGTTATGTTCCATTCAGTATTCAGTTGACATCTTTAAGGTTCCTGCTGTTCAAGTCATTGGGTGATTGTGATTATGACGCTTTTTTAGCACTGGATGACAGGAGCAAATCGCTCCCACATATAGTACAGCTTTGTGTCTGTAATGTCAATGTTGACTTTAGCAGACTGATACTGTGGTGGAAGAAAGCCTCTCGGTTCCTTTGTCTTGCAACAACAAGAGCTTCTAAGGCAAACGGCTGTAATGATTTCTAACTTTGTTTTATTCAACACATTCAGAAACAACACAGGCATTCCGAGAAATTCATTCAAAGGAAATTGATTGTGTTCTAAGAAAAAAAGACAATCTGCTTCTTATTGTGACTCATCTTTGGCTGTATAGCAGTCAAGGGCAACTTGTGGCAGCACAAGGCAAGCACAAAAGGATGCCCTACATTTTATCTTGACACAAATGCAAAAGCCAGAAAATTAATGTGCAAAAGCCACAGCGCAAATACAAAAGCCACAACAGAATTGCAAAAGAAACAACACAAATGCAAAAGTGACAACATGAATGCGCAAATGCCATAATGTAATTGCAAAAGCCACAACTCGAATGCAAAAGTGACAATGCAAATATAAAAGCCAAAACAAAATGCAAAAGCCACAACAGAATTGCAAATGCCACAACACAAATGCAAAAGCCACAACTCAAATACAAAAGCCACAACAAAATGAAAAGCCACAACGAAATTGCAAAAACCACAACACAGATGCAGTAGCCACAGCGCAAATGCAAAAGCCACAATGCAAATGCAAAACCCACAACACAGATGCAAAAGCCACAACACAGATGCAGTAGCCACAGCGCAAATGCAAAAGCCACAACGGAATTGCAAAAGAAACAACACAAATGCAAAAGCCACAGCGCAAATGCAAAAGCCACAAAGGAATTGAAAACCTGCAATTCAATAAGCCATTATGATTCGGCTCCCCTTCTTATGTCACATGAAGACTCATTAGAATATACTAGCCCCCATTTCAGTATCTCCACCTACAGCTTGAGAACCACCTTTGCAAAGGTGCACCATATTTTTTCTTAAAATCCTATCATAGCAGACAGCCGCTAAAATGGAGCATTTCAGACAGAGGGTGAATACAGGTATATTCAGAGAGACTGCATGAGTGAAGCGCAATCTACATATACAGCTGTAAATCACACAATTACACAGCTAGATATGTGTTTTGAACTAACCGTATTGATCAAGGCTCCTAGTCTGTCTGTATCTGTCAGGCTTGCTTTTTTACTACAGAGAGATTCCCCTCACTCACTACAGTGCAGTTTCACGTCATTCAGATGCAGAGATACAGTAGGCTTTTTATGAATAATTACAGAGGTCCGTACCTCAGTGACCTCACAGTTGGCTACGAATATGGCTCCACGGTAAGAAGTTAACAGTGTTTGTATGTATTGATTCATTGATTTTATTTCCCCGCCCACCGTAGCGAGTGAGGGGAATCTGTCTGTATAGTGAAATAGACGATGTATGATTTTAACAGCTGTCTATGCAGATTACACTTCACTAAACGTGACAAAAATAGACTTGAAGAGAAGTGTGTGGATTGATACATTTAATAAAATGTAAGTGTATCTGTTCCATGGGACACAAGAGTGACGCCTGTCAAAAACATTTCTAAAAACGCCTTCTGTATGGATTGGCCGGGATCCGCTGGCAATAATAGTTGGCCTGTTTCATTCGGTGTTGCTCACTTCTGGTTTTACATTTGTGTTGTGGCTTTTGCATTCATTCGACCCTTCTCAGCCACTGTATAAAACACCTCTCTAGGTAATTATGAAAAATGTAAATCTTAATAATGATGATATACATTGATATACAGCTGTCAAACATAATTAAAAAAATAAATAATGTAAAGTTCTCTCTACAAGGATTCTCCAATCAATGCCACAAAACCACAACCCAAGTGCACAAGTTAATTTTCCACCCATTTTCGCCCCCTTTTTCATCCCCTGTTGCATCGCAGCAGGTCAGACCATTGTATTAAGACTGAAGCAGCCAGTCATATAATTATGACATATTTATATTCTAATTGAGGGAGAAATTACATGATTCGTCTTCCGTAATTGCTGTAGTTGGTCTGAAGTTTGATTCTCTTTCCTCTAACCATGCAAGTCTACTTTCATACTTACTGCTGGTTCAATCCGCTGCCTTCTTGCACGTAGTCCTCAATGAATCATCACGTTTGCATGAAAACAAGGTTGCTGCCTATTTTTATGAACACAGGAGAAATACAGATGGATGGAGTCATGTAAGCCTGGCTAAAGGAATTGTGAGCATCCGTATGCAAGTAGGTAAAATAATAATAATAATAATATAATAATAGTAATAATAATAGTAATGATAATAATAATAATAATAATAATAATAATAATGAGTGCCCATCATCTTCCTTCCTCCAAGTTTGAAAAAAAAAAGTGTGTCTCTGCTCATACATTGGTGAGGCACCCATTTTCCTGTTAGCAATGCAATAATGCCACCAATAACGATAATGTGATATGTGCATGTGTTATCTTACTTGTGGTTGTATGCAGTGCACTGGCCATGAACTGCACACGAACGATTGTGCACTACACTCTGACTGGAATCACCACGTGCTTTCAGTTTGAAAACGTTTATTGGTTTCTTCAACCACTATTTTAAGTCCATTAGCAGAAAACTTGTTTTGCTCTGTTGTTCTCATCATGCCACAAACATCCCAGCATCACATCTTAAATTGCAGCAGCACTTTCAGATGAATTCATCTGTGCCTCTGCTCACTGACATCATCTGGAAACCCCCTGCTAATATGAAAAAAAAAAAATTACAATGACAGATTATTTTGCAGGCATGACAGTAATTTTCTTTCTGAGTCGACGCCTGAAATTGCAATCATGATTCCCGCACAAAAAGTTGCCCCAGCTGCGAGAAAGGATCATCTGGAGGACACAACACTACAAACATGGAGTAGGCTGACATTGACAGTGCAGTACAAAGTAATGGCCCGTTCACACGTGACCGGTCTTACATATTCAACTGCTAAACAGTGATCATTGCAGAAGTCATCAGTGATCAATATTAGAATAATTAACTAGAATGGCACTCGGAGAGGGCAGACCTCCGCCAAGCTGCCCGGGTACGATTGCCCCCCCTCTCCTTGCAGCTTGCGCCATCATCCACATGTATTTTTGATTATGTTGAGATCAGCTGTATGTAGCGGAGCATCGTAAAAAACTTAATTCAAACTGGACAGAAACAAAATAAAGCTCACCTAATCCGTCGTCGTTACTCTTTCCAACAATCACCAAGTGTGCTTTGGTCGAACTGGACTGTAATTTCACAGAGTTTAATGTGGAAAAATGCAGAATCTACAGTTGTTCCCCCCTCCCTCTACCCTCCACTCTCTCTCTGTCCCTCTCTCGGAAGGAAGAAGGAAAGAGGCAGGGAGAAAATTCTCGAAGCCAGCTCATGATCCGGACCGCCACCAAAATCCAATGGATTATTCATTGTGCCACACACCACTCCTCCAAAAAATTTCATTCAAATCCATCACAGATTTTTGGAGTAATCCTGCTAACGGACAAACCAACAAACCAACGCCATTGAAAACATAGCCTCCTTCCTAGGCCTTCGGCCTTGGCGGAGGTAATAATGATATTATATAATAATATAATAACAGTCATTAATATTACCCTGCAAAATTGTAAAAAGTAAAAAAAAATCTAATGTAAAATGTCTATATATATATATATATATATATATATATAGACATTTTCTTTTTTTTCTTTTTTTTTACGTGTTCATGTTGAAGGGGAGGGCTGGATGTTTCTCCCTCAATAGTGATGTACGTCGGTGTGTACAGTATCTATGCATGTAAAGTACTCGTGCAGACACCAGCATAGGCTACACACTCTTCCATTCTCTTCCACTCTCTCACACTGAGGTGCTGACACACTCACATACACACGCGCATATTCACACTCACAGTTTGATGAGCGCATGATGTGTGAGACCTGCCAGTGACCCAGAAGAGTGAAGTGAAGCACTCTGACAGAGTTAGAGTGTGTGTGTGTGTGTGTGTGTGTGTTGTTGTATGTGCGTGCGTGCGTGTGTGTGTGTGTGTGTGTGTGTGTGTGTGTGTGGTGTGGTGAAGGGGATCCCAAAAGGGCATTTGAGCATTTGAGGGCAGAAGAGGCCAAACAAGATCTCACCCTCCTACCTGTCCTCTCTAAAACACACACGCATGCACGCACACACACACTCACACACGCACACACACACACACACACACAAACACAGAGGTGACATCTGGAGTGTTTCTGCCTCACTGCTATTGTTGCTCTCCTGGTTAGACTGACAGCTCTCTCTCTCTTTGTGTTTCATTTTCATTTTTTTTCTTTAAATAAAAAGCCCTGTGTATTCAGCTGTGGTGTGTGTGTGCTAATGTATTATAATGCACTAGACAAGTGATCTCTTTATATGCCATTAGCTGGTACTAATTAAGGAGCTGTTAATGTGCCAGTCGCCCGTATTTGTGTCACCTTCAATTACATACTTAGACCACTGAGCCATGTGTGTGTGTTTAGTCATGTTTCTGCACATACACAAGAAAGGACAAATAGGAACTTCTTTAACACACGTGAGTAACAGCAACAACTGTCTAAAAATCAATCAGACAGAATGGCATACTCAAAGTTAATTTGCAATATCTTAAAAATATAAAAAAAAAAAAACATAAGGCCTGTGTTCAGGTTTCTGGACATTCTAAGGGATATGAATAACTTGTCAGAACTTACTACCCCTGTCGAGTGATACACCTGAATCTCATCTATTCATTGATTATGTCAAACATATGAGAACATCTCTTGAAAGTTTACAGAGTTTTGGAGTTTTGGATACCTAAAGACTGAGGCCGGGGTCTATCCAAATTGCATGAAATCAGCAATTTTCAATTTTCTTTTTTTTTATTTTCTTATATATATGTTGTTTTTGAAAGGCTTAACGCCAACACATATGTTAGATGTTGGATAAAAAACATGTTGTGAATTTTCGAAATTATTACATCTGTCTTTTTTCAATAAATGTTGACTTTTGAACTGAGCAGGACTGAGCACTGCATTGCTTGCTTTGTGTGTTAAGATACATGTCCAGCGGGAAAGGCAAATGAGAGAAGGAAGCATGTGAAGCATGTGTCAGCGATACTTCTGACCATTGCCGATCCCCAAAATCATCGTCTATCGCCAAAACCCTAATGTAACGAACGGAAACTGTACGTTTCGTGTGAACACGGCAGTTTATTTTGAAAAGACACTGTACATGTAACTGACACGTTGTCCCTGACACGTCCAAAACTAATGCCAGAGGGGTAACCTAGAGCATCATAGTTTGAAGCGTAGGGCCACTGACCAAATTTGACGAGTTGCAAGTGAGAATGTTTTGCACATACAGGTGTGCGTGTGTGATCATGATTTAGTATAAGTGTATAGGCATAAACACTCATATAGCACGCTGTTTAGTCCCCCCGGTACCTACAGTAGGTTTATAGCATCAACTGTACCCAGCCGAGGTTTATACGGTCCTGGAATAATCAGTATAACCACATCTTTCACTAATGTATTGTCAAGTACAACAGATCCACTCCACTATAAACACTTCATGAAAACTGAAGTGTTTCTCTGCCTGTGAAGTGTTTTCTCTGCTGGAAGCAGCAGTGTGGGAGAAATGGGATTCTTGATCCAAAACTCCAACAAACCTCCTTTATTACCTGCAGTTCAACCAATTTATCCCAGAATACAGAGCACATGCATACTAAAACGACTATACCATGTTTTTGTTGTTGATTATCTTCCTTTATTGCCTTCTGTTTATGTGCAAAGAGGGGATGTCCACATGTTTTGTTGATGAAAAGCGTGGATTTAAATTCAGAAAATCCAGATTTCACAGTTGAGGTGGGAGAAGTAGGGTGTGTCGTTATCATTATAACAATTCAATAGTGGGCAAATAGAGTCCCATTGGAATGGAGTTCAGTCTGCTCTTTGCCAAAATTTCCAACAACATGTTATGCAAAAACATTTAATGTCGTTATTAAAGATCCACTCAATATGTCCTGAGGGTGGTGCTAGAGCAAAGAGCATGTACTCATTAAAAATCAAAAGGGAGTTGTCTCATTGGATGAATGCATGTGGGGACCACGAGTCAAGTGAATTGATCCTCTGTACATATAGAAATTTTAGCACGATAGTGGCACTAAACTAAAAGGTCAGGCTTAATGGGATTCACCATCTCATGACCATGAATATTCAAGCCCAGTATCACCGCAAATTACATCTACATTGGGCAATTCTACACCTTATGATATACGTCCCGCGCCAACTTTCGGTGCCAGTAAAGGAAGTAGTGCGGCATCTATGTAGCGAAGTGGAGGTCGGTGAGGTGTATGGGCATGTATGTCCGGCTTTCATGCAGGAGACCAGAGACTGCATGCCATCACAGACCTGCAATTAATGTTTGTTAATTCATGTTCATACTTTTCATGAACCGTCACCACAGTTTTTCCCCAACGTTAACCAAATGTTTGAGATGCCTAACTCCAACCATACTCTAACCTTACCAAGTGTTTGAATTGCCTAACCATAACCATAGCATAGTTGCCAATGTTCTTTTCAGTCGATTAAATAGGAATATTTATACCAAACTGCATGAATATCCATTGATTTTACCTTATTATGGACCAAATTGTTGAAAGGGCTGACTGACCAACATTGCCACGCTGATATCGTACTAATAAATAACAAGTTCATGACCTTAAGGGAACTGTTGGCTACGATGCACCAATCCTAAACACCAACCTCCTCCTTTAGTGACTGTTGCATCGATGAGTACCTTTTTAGTCAACAATATGGCTACATCCATATCTTTAAGCCAAAGTTTGTTTCAGGCTTTGGTGATGAAAAACAACATCATCCAAATGATCAGTGGCCATGTGTTGCTGTTAGAGAACTCCCAGGAACATCCTTACGCCGTCTTCAAAGTGTCTTTGTAGTTCGAATGTGTAGCATTTATGTAGGAATTTGGCAGCCAAGGTATTATAGTGGAAAGAGCCCGAGGTTACCCCAGTTTGTTCTTAGCTATGGCTGGTGTATTGAGGGAAAAAAAAAGAATTAGAAACTGAAGCTTTGCAACCAAGTAGTAGTCATAGAAGCAGAACAGAGAAAGATCAGAAAGATCCAAAAAACTGAAACAAGTTAAAGTGCTTACACGACTGCACAGGACCGAACACATGACATGATCACATGATTTTCTGAAACTGATACAAGCCTTGATATGGAGCTTCTGCAGAACAGCCCAACGGATGCCTTTCCAATGGTTACGCTTAAGCTTAGGGCTGCACGGTGGTGCAGTGGTTAGCACTGTCGCCTCACAGGTTCAAATTCGGCTTGGGGCCCTTCTGTGTGGAGTTTGCATGTTCTTGCCATGTTAGCGTGGGTTTCTCTGGTTTCCTCCCACAGTCTAAAGACATTCAAGTTAATTGTTGACTCTTAATTGTCTGTAGGTGTGAATGTGAGTATGAATGGTTGTCTGTCTCTATGTGTCAGCCCTGTGATAGTCTGGCGACCTGCCTTCGCCCAATGTCCCCCGCGACCCCGAATGGGATAAGCAGTTACAGATGATGGATGGATGCTTAAGCTTATGTGGGGACATAAACCAGTTACACAGTCACATTGTGGGGATTCACCTTCCAAATGGGGACAAAATGCACATCCCCATAACGTAAATCATTATATTTTAGGGTGAGGGACTTGGTTTAGGGTTATGGTAAGGTTAGTGTATGTGCGAGTGTTGTTACTGTATAAGTTAACTGTGATTTGTGACTGATTATGTGCAAGAATAAGAAAACTGCAAACTGCATGCAAAGTGAAGGCTTTCTCTTTTCAGTCATATACTGTAACTGTTTCTATTAATGACAGATAATTGTTTAAGAGGGATGTTCCCTCTTCCGGTGGCCTTGAGGACTGATTGGCCTCATTCTGCTTTGTTGTAAGATTCCAGAAATCAATAAATAATACAACTCCACCGGCTATATATTAAACAAAAGAATAAAAGATTGCAAGACTGTTGATGTTAAGTTGTGCATTTGGTTTGTGGAAAATTAGTGTCACTGTTGTTGCTGGAGCTGCATTAAAATCATCAGCAACTTGACCCAATAACATTTATAATCCTCAACCAGAATGATTCCTGACCAATCACAGAGGCGGAGGTCCATTAGATCCTGTAGACACGTAGCTGCATGTAAACACAGGCTAATGATGCCTGCAGGCTGCAAAGACTTCCCTGAAAAGGATGCGAACCACAATGATTGAAATGCAGAATTTAAACTGTGTGGTTATAAAGCAAATACGAGCACAAATGAGAGCGTGTAAGGTGTTGCATTTCAAGCAGACAATAAGCCAACTAGAAACTCATTACAACATAGTCACAAGGCAAGTATAAAAAATAAATAAATAAATAGCATTTTTACCATAAACAACCAGCAATTAATGCACGTGGTGTTTATTTGTTGTAAGCTGTGATTAAAATAATTATTATGCTCCCTCACTGTGCTAATGCATTTGTGATACGTTGTAATGCCTTATAATCTTACTTAATGCCAAATATATAACTTTTTTAAAAGACTGTAACAAATGACAGCAAGAAACTCACGGGTCCAAAATGCAAGTTCACAATAGCAGACAGAATGAGACACAATAATGGAGGTCGGTAAAGGAGAGCAGTATATTATAAACACAAAGGCTAATAAAAGCAGTGACAGACCAGTTTTGCGATCCCAATATTTGGTGTTAACCCTTTGCTTTACCCTTACCTGTACTTTACATTGTCACCCACAACACTTCTGGTCAGGATGCTGTGACATGTTGTATGGATATGCATGGTCCCTAGAGGATACATCCTAATGATTTGACCCCCTGACTGTTCCTCTAGCGGCACTATCAGGTCTAAATGTTTAAGAATGGCAAAACCATCAGTGTGTTCCATCCTACACGTTCATATTAGTGGCTGTTATAAAACATCTTCATTTTAACTTTATCTTAGTCCACAAGTTATGAATTCCAGCAAGAAATATAGATGTTTGGCATGGTAAAAACCTCTACAAAGTCAAAAAATAAGCAAAGTTTCAAATGGCAAACACGCAGGCTTGAAACAGCCATCTATACTTGATGCAGCTGTCCCTATCTAAAACTGGGCCTTCGGTTTTCTCCTACAAGTCAAAATATGCACCATTACTCAGTTCACTGGGGCCCCTTTTGAGTTGGAACCCAGTTTGATGTTGTTTGGTGGAAGATGAGATCTGTTTTTGTTTTGCTTTACAGATTCCGTTGCTCCCCACTGTGATGAAATAGAGCCAGAGGACTCCTGGCATTGGGTGACTCCACTGGAATTCACAGAAAGACACAAGAACAGAGGTATGCGTGCACGGACACAGACATATAGGCATGTACACACAGTGGCTGTGATGGTTGGCAGCAGCTGCAGTCTCAAATGAAAGCTGAATGCTGACCAATGGGTCTGAAATTTGAAAAGAAAGTTAGTGTAAAACATCAGCCTTCATGAACATTATGTTTTCCTGCTACATTTCTGCACAGTTAAACACAGTTATATGTCATCCCACACCAAGCGCAAGACTCTGACTCCATTTATCCCTCTAATAAGTTTCCTCGGTTGCTCACTATTTGAAAAGGGCAAGTGGGAGAGAGATCTATAGCAAAAACAAACATTCGGCTCAGTTTTGTAAAACGGCGCTTGTCATTTTTTGTGCTCCTCTTGTACAGAGCCCTGTGAAACCTGCTGACCATCAGTGGAGAGACAAAGGTCTTTTACACACTTCACTCAAATACTCTTGATCCAGAACAATAATCAAAACGTAGACTGAATAGCGGTCACACTAACATGCTTGTTGAAAGAAGAGTTCCAGTTTTTTACAACTTGGGTCTATTTTTGTAGTGTATTTTGCAGCATTATACTCATCGAAGTTCTTGCTAACATTTGGCAAGACAGCAACATTGCTGCACTATAGGGCACCATTGCTACAACAAGTCCAATGGGGCAAGAAACATGCAATCAGACAATCAGACAGGTTGTAAACAAGCTAACAGTTCAGCCATATCATCCTTGGAGGCTCAGGAGGTAGAGCGGTCGTCCACTAATCAGAAGGTTGGTGGTTCAATGCCTGGACTGCAGCTGTTTGTGGCTCTCTCCTTCTAAACGCCGGCGTTTTTATGCACCGCCTCTCTGGCAGCGCTCAGCCGCAAGGTTCCGCTCAGCCCTTCCAGACAACGTGGACACTGGAGACACATATTAACACCAGGTGTAAATGTAATCATCTTAAATCACATCTACTGTAGATACAATCTGGACACGAGACACATTTTAATACAAGGTGTACAGGGGGTTAGAGTGACTGCTTGTATTCTGTTCTGCAATTAAATACTGTCTAAAAAAATGCAATTGCCCAAAATTATCCGGACTCAAAGGAAAGTGAGTAGTTTAAGGAGACACAGTTGCATACCAACACAAAATCTGTCCACCAAAAAACCAACAGTTCCCGTTCTGGGCATGATGTCACCGCCCCTGTCTGGAACAACGCCAAATAATGACAAATTGCCGAGCTGGCATCGATGCACTCCTCAGTTTGGGGTAATGTGCCGCTGGACTCTTTTTGCAGCATTGACGCAACTTTTTTTTTTTTTTTTAACACCCTTGTCTGCTAGAATGTAACACTGCTCACCTGCTCTGCAATCTTTTTCCATATTTAGTTTTTTTTTCTGAGGTCCTAATGCCATCTGCAACAGATGACTGGGTTGTTTGATTAATTCCTTGTTTAATTTATTTTTTTCCATTGGAGCAGATGGTTGTCATCATTTCTGTCACTGCAGTTCTTAGTTTCCTCACTTTGTGGACAAAAGAATGTGTAGTCTTTTGACTAATACATTTCTTTGGAATCATTATTATCAAGGTCTTGGCAATGCACATCTTATCTACAGTACTAATCCCCAGTGTTTGGGATTCATCGAAATGCACGTCAGTCAATATTTCAATAATGTGATCTAATACACATACGGTATGAGTGGATGAGGTGCGAACAATACTAACCAACTTTAGGAAGCTGAAAGCCTTCTAAGTATTATTATTTCAATGGGCTACAAGCATTAATGGATTTGTTCTCTTTTTAATTTTGTTCTTAAAGTCATGCAGCAAGAAGTGAATTAATGATATACTGTATGTACACTTCCTTTTCTGGTCAGTTCAGTCATTAGCTCAGGGAGAACATGATTTATCTCATCCTGTGTGAAACGCATTCTTCATTGAGAATGTGCGACTTCAATCAAAACAGTAATTCCACTTTTATCATCCATGCATTGAACATCAACCTATACACTCACTTCTCTCACTTACTAATTAGACTCCTGCAAAGAAATATGTTTAACCTTGTAAGATAAATTACTATGTTGAGTACTATTAATAACATCTGATGTGAACATATCTAATTAGCTCAGGAATCCCGATCGTCTCTTTGCCATCTCTGCTAATCTTTCATTTACAGACTCCACTCTTTTCTGTAATTCTCTTCTGCTAATTTAGGTGCCTTCCTTTCTCGCTCTCTGTAAATACCCTTTTTTTATATATTTCCACACTCCTTTTGCGACCGCCGAACAGGAAACCTGCTGAGAAACAGTCTCTCAAACTGAGCCAGCCCTTTGAAAGCTGACCTTCTTTAACGTTTGTTACATCTGAGCGCACTGCTGTGCTTTTAACTCAAACTTTATAACTAAAATGTAAGTAAAGTAAAAGATGTTCCATCAAACAGTTGTATAACTTTTTTTTTTTTTCATACCGTTACATCACACAATATTATAGTTAAGAAGTGAACAGAACAGAATGGTTAGGCCTTGTAAGGTCATGCTGTTCATCTGCTGAATGTAAGGGGTGGGCCAATTGTGCTTGTCAGCTTTGTGTCTTCTCCAGCTTGCTTTCTCTCTCTACATAACTCTTTCTCTCCCTCAAAGCACTTCACATGGGAAGTAAATGGGGTGCCTTTCAGAACCATCATTAAAAAATCATTATCATCTCTCATCTCTCCCTGACCTTTCACTCAGTAAGCCGGGCGTTCATTTGGAATCAAAAAGTTCACAGCCATCTATCAATCGGTCCATCAAACTTTCTATCTGCCTGCGCTTTTTTATCAGAATGTCCTCCCGAAGTATCTGATGAGAAGTTAGTGCCCTGTGTATCAGTTCATACGACAAGTCTGTTTTTGTATGCATAAAATGTTGCAAATCAAACCAACAACAGACTTGTCTATGAAATGCACTGCTTTCTGTATTCTTATTCATCTTTTTAGTAACATTTTAGCCTCTAAGAATGTCAATTAGGGATGCCCCGATTGATCGGCCACCGATCGTTATCGTCTGATATTCAGTAAAAATATGTGATTGCGAGATCAGCAATGATGCTTTCTAGTCACTGATCGAGGCAGGGTGGGCAACAACTGAGAGCAACAACCTGCCTGTGTGTAGTGTAGTCCCTCCCACCTCGTTCACTGGCTTAGGAGCTGCACATGTGGTTGTTCAGGCCGCGACATGCTACTTAAACAAAACAAAACATGTCATCGGCGTGGAACTTTTTCATAATCTATGTGCCTTCGAAGGAGGCGGTCATTATTGGGGTATTGGGCAAAAGTAAATTCTAAAGCTATCGTGACGTGTCCAAATGTAATCTTGTAAAATGTAGTTTCTGGTGAGAATCTTGAATAAATCACTGGGGCGTCTGTGGCTCAGGGATAAAGAGGGTCGTCCACCAATCAGAAGGTCAGCGGTTCGATATTTAGATTAGATGCTGCATGGCAGCCTCTGCCATCAGCGCATGAACGTGTGTGTGAATGAGTGAATGTTGACATGTAATAAAGTGCTTTGGGTGGTCAGACGACTAGAAAGGTGCTATATAAAAGTCCATACTGCCGTTTGAAGGAGATAGTTTCGCAGCAATAGAAACTATAAAATGAAAAGGGGATTATGACCTGTTTAACTTCCTAACACTAGCTCTAAGCAGCTTACAATACATTATCAAATATGTTAATGCCATTATTTTTTAATTGAAGCAGATGTTTAAATGAAAATACAATCTTTTATTTCCTAATCATTTGAATTGTGTATTTTTATGCAAATAACCACTATAGATGACAATAACAAAGTAAAAGTATCCTAAGTATCCTTGCTTGTGTTGTACGAATTCTCAGATGTACGTCGCTTTGGACAAAAGCATCTGCTAAATGAAATCGTAGAATTGTAAAAAGATAATACTTTGAATTTGTGACGGTTTACATTTACTTCGGGGCGGTTAAACTATGGCCTTGTATACCAACTGCTATAATAAAACACAACAACAAAAAAATTATCAGTATTGGCTGATATGGCTCATCGACAATCAGCAATAGTATCAGTGGCATAAATCGTAATTTGGGCATCTCTAATGGCAACGTCCGTCTGCCCATAAAGAGTTAAATATCGCGTTGACTATCGGATAAATAACCAAATGATTGAAGCTCAACCCCATCTCACAGCAAATGTTGCTGCTGGCTCAAGTCAACAAGTGGTCATGTATGGGAGGGGGGGATTGTAACGCAGGTCTTGGTTCAAAGACGTTCTTTGCCGTCTGAAGTCAATGTCCTCATTGATCTTCATCCAGCTGTTCACTGACTCCCGGTCAATAAATTTGAAACTCTCCCAGTTTGTGCCATGACGGTTTAGCTGTCTGCTGTTCACAGAATGATCCTCCTCCTCACTGACAAGATGTTCTGCTCTGTGTAGGAGGCGGGTGAGAGTTGGTCTGAGTTTCCTGTACACTGTGGCACATACAGTACATTCACATTTGCTAGAGGTTGAAACCTAATAACTGACTGGATGAAGTCAAGATAATATCCCCGCATCACCAGCAGTTCAAAATTTCCACCCGTCAAATTTGTTCTGTTCTGACATGCTATTGGATTTGGATTTATTTTTCAAGCCATAATAAGCACACTTCTATTAAAAAAAAAAATGTTTTTAATACTGCTGAGGTATTAGACGTATTAGAGTGTGATATATTCTCTGACATTGGTTTTCACCATCATACAGTTCATGTAAAATATGAGCATGGCGCTATTATTTAACCATTACTGACTGTTTATCTAAAGCATCATTGACAATATGCCACAGTGCATGTCTAAATACACTGATCTGTCAAGAATGCATTTATTATTCCCCTCAGTCCCATTCTTTTTTTCATTCATTTCTGAGATTTTTCCTGTCATGTTCTCATCTGGCTGCCATGTTACTTAACATCATCCATCAGCCACCGCGGGGCAATTAGTGTGACTATTAACCTACACGATGAGTATTGATTGATCTGTTGCCGCTCACACTCAAAAGCTCATATTTCTCATCACGCAACTCTGTCGCTGTCATTCTGTTTTCTAATCAAAATGATTAATCAAGCATATTGGGTAATTAACCTATTCAGTTTCTATTGATTGATTCATTAAAGATTGTCTCACTTTGTGGCATGCTCGGATGATGCCTATGTAGGCTGTTCTTTTGTCTACTGTAGACCACAGCTCCTTTGTTATTTATCTTTTATTATTACATTATATTAATTACGCTGGTTAAAATCAAGCAATCAGTGTATTGTCATGACTAATTGGTAAGGGCTATATTAACTCATCAATTTCCCAATACATCAGCCCAGTATTGGCCTTTTATTAAATAATAATGTCAGGTCTGTCGACATTGAATATAACACAATATGATGGATGCCGTTTCATGGCATTCAAGCATTATTTTATCACCATTATAATCTTTGGTTTGATTGGAGAGGTTGATATAGAAATGCTAAAATGCATTGGAATATATCACCAGTCATATTAACAGTATGAGCTTAGTTTACTAGCAGTTTAGCAACTGCTCAATAACTGTTGTAGAAACAAATAATCCCGATCAAATCCAACCTTAGTTAATACTACTAACAAGTCACGGTATTAATAGCAAGGATTCCTTTACTTCTGTGTTAATGTTTATTTGAATATGGACTGATACAAGAACTTTGAATGTCCAAGCAAGAACTCATCAGAACGCTTATTAAATATGCTGATTCACAGTGTTTGTGGCTATGTAATATATATGCTTAATAGTATTAATATATAGACTAATTGTAAAGTACAAAAAACCTGCAACTTCACCAATTGAAAGAAGGTGAGACAGAAAGACAGAAGGGCAAAAAGAAAAGAGAAACAATAACCGGAGGAGACAGGTTCAGTCACGGCTGCATTGGCCAGATACATATTTTCAAAAATGTAATCAAAATATCAAAAAACTAAATAATCAAAGTTATATTTCTTACATGCTTCTGCATTGGAAAACCCTTGAAACCAGTGTGTGGGTTCAGCATGTTAGCCCTAACATTTAGAAATACTCTACCGGCATTATGACATTCACTTAATAACTACACGGATAAATAAATAAAGCTCCTCCTGCCATTGATTTAATGAACCTCATTGCACTGCTCTACTTCACAGTGCTGGAACTCTGACTTCATTACCACTTACACCTCTCCTCCTCTCCTTCTGGGGGAACTACACTCATATCTGCCTTCCACCATAATAAATGGAAAATATTTAAGCAACATTCCCAAGAGTCTTGTCCTCCTCTGCTCATTTGTTATACAAGGGGTCTGCATTGTACTCTTTACTGCCCGTTACTGATGTCCAGCTCTTGATTGTCTCATCAGAGGGTTTAAAGTCCATGTAAAGCAAAAAATACATATGAATTCTGGGTTTGTCACACCACAGAAAAATGTGTTATTAACCACCCAGCCAAATTTGAATGATTAAAAAAATCGCCAAGTATATAAAATTAGCTTTCAAAATCATGAAAAAATCATCAGTATTCTCTGCTCTGAGACGCTGGTGGATATGCTGTAGGTGCTGAAACCTCTCTTAATACATCTATGGCTGAAACCACAACCACAAATGGGGAAGGTATTTTCCCTCAGTAGTGGCAAGCGAAAAGGGAAGAGCCCATCGCCGAATCGCCGTCCGACAGGCGGCGTGGGGAAATGTGGCGTACGGAAGGCCGCATGCCCGGTGTCGCTCGGGGGCCTGAGTCCTTCTGATCGAGGCACAGACTGTGGACGGTGTGAGGCCCGGTAACGACCCCCGTCATGCAGTCTGCCCAGGGGATTCAACTTGGCGCGTTAGGGACGGCCGCTCGGTGTGGGAGGATCCCATCACGGGACCTCTACCCGGCGCTGGCTGGCCCCGCCGGGCACATTTCATTGGAGGCTTCGCGGCTGCAAGCTTTACAGCGCCCGGACCTCTTTTACAAGTTTACAGAAAAATAATAAATATACATAGGGCATGGAATGGATTACAATAATACAAATATGACACAAAAACAGTGATAAAAATGTGAATGCTTATTATGGGGCTCAAACCCACGACCCTGGGATTATAAATTTCTTGCTCTACTGACTGAGTTACCTGAGACGACTCTTGATAATTTCATGGATTTCTGTTTTGCCTTTCCAAAAACGGGTTTCTTAAAATGGATGGGATTATGTTAAGGATGGCTCCAATGCGTCATCGAGCCATGATTTCAGCCCGCCTAAAAAATCCTGGACACAAAACAAAAAACAGTTTAACGGTCTAACTCCACAATCCAGTACTACAATGTCCACAGTGTTTGCACATGTTTTCAGTAATTATATTCCAACATTTATAATGTTTTTAGAAACAAAACTCTGAATATCCTTTACACGGCCTTTAAAATAGGGTTATACTGACATGAGGCTGATATTGCCGGGCCGGCCACGCATGCTTTTAGTGCATGTTTGTTCGTGTGAGCGCACCCCACTAGCACAGCTGCTGCTCTGCACCCATACAGCATTTATGAACAGTACTGCCATGTTGTTATCTTTATATTTGTACATACACTGTGGATTGTTTCCGTTCACAGAATGCTCAATTCACTTCAGAAATGCTGAGGGCTTGTTATTTCGATTTTGGACAATCTAAAAAAAATTAAAATAAATTGGCCACAAATGTAATGAGTGATGATCAAGGACTGGCATTTTGCATTCTTATATGGCATCTTTTGTTGTTGTCATCACTCACTGGGATCAAATGCAAGCAGTGTGGCACTTAAATTCAGTGATCCCAGCGTGTCCTTTACTGTACTGTATTCTACATAAACGCTTTTTGAAAACTGCATTCAGCTGCCTCTGTTGGGAATTCCCGGTCAGTTCAGTGCATGCGTATAATTGAGGACAGAGCAAGCTAGAAAGGCTGCGAATATACTGTACAACGCAATGTCTCCAGAAACTTAAAAAAAATATACAGTATTTTTCTTCACCTTTTTTTATTATTTGTTTGACTTTATTATAGACGCATGGACACACTATTCTGTTCTTCTGTCAGATACCATGATTAGTTCATATATTCATGATTTTTGTGCAGTGTTTGAAGTAGTTTATAATAATAATTAAATCTCTTAAAAAGATAGGAAATTAAATGGGCATTAATAAAATCACCTATTTTTTTCATTTACTGGAAACAATGGAAGGCTGTAGGAAATGTGTCCCGTTTTGAATCATTTTTCAAACACTTACAGCTGTCATTTTCTAACTGATAGTCTCAAGGCCTGCAATATCTAGAATGCTTCCACATTAAATATGGTTTAATGAGACTATATTTACCCCATTTGGACTCCAAAGGTGATTTTGAGCCCAAGGGTGAGGGTGTACATTTACTAAAATCAGTGAATACACACACTAAAAAAAGAAAAAGAAAATAATCTTTAATACACCCCAGAGTAAAGCATGATGCAAAACACTGATGTCAGTCTCGCTGGAGCCTCTCGTTCTAAAATTGCTTCTACTGTAAGCCATGCGGGGTAAAACGTGTGGCCTAAATGGCTGATATTTATGTTCATGTACGATAAATGGAATGATGAATGCCACTTTTATCTGCTGGCTTGGCGTGTGTTTTCCAGCAAGATGATGAATGGTTGGCATTAGATGGCTTTCTTAAAAGGCCTCTCTAGGAGAATCCGTTGGCTCTGATAGTGAAATCACTCTGAGAAAAACGGGTCCCGCAGAGAGCGTGAGGGAAATGGTGCTTTATAGAACCATCGCTGTTTGGAAAACCACTCTGAAGGGGTTTCCTCACCATTTTCAGCATGCAAAAAAAATAATTAAATTAAATCATGGGTTTATGATTTAATAAATGGCAAATCCTGTATCAGCTCTCCTGTCTCATTATATATATTTGACCATTACCATTTTGCGTATACAAGGCAAGATTTTTTTCACTCAGTCAATGTGTCTGATGATGTATTTTATTTATTGAGGTAATTGTTGAATAATACTTTTGGAAATTATTGTAAACAAATATGTTCTTTTTAAATATAATGCTGGTGTTTTTACCTCCACCAAGGCCAAAGGCCTTGAAAAGAAGTATTGTTTTCACCGGCGTTGGTTTGTTCATCTGTATGTCCTTCTTTTAAGATTACTCCAAAAGTCCGCGATGGATTTGAATGAAATTTTTTTAGAGGGATGGGGTGTAACACAATGAATAATCCATTAGATTTTAGTGGCGATCCGGATCATAATCCGGATTCAGGAATATTTTCAAGAATTCCGATCAGCCTTCCGAGCATTGAGACCACAGGGTATAACACATGCGCAGTTTAGTTGATGATGCGTTGATGACGCGTGACCCCGTCTTCCTCCTCCTTCTGAGAGCAGAGAGATACGTGTGTTGATGTGTGGCGAGACTCCGAGGTATGGCGGGACCTGCTGGCCGCCCGCGGTGACAAAGAAAAAAGCAGTATGAGAGACAATGTAGTGTAACGTTATGTTACATGTAAGTCACACACCTTGGCGGAGGTCTGCGCTCTCCAAGTGCAATTCAAGTTTTTTCTTGATGTTAATGCAATGTAATTAATGTTAACATTTCAACATTTAAATAAGCTTTGGAAATATGTAGTGTTACATCATGCCAATAAAGCCATTTGATTTAAGTTGAATTAATAGAGGAAATAGTCAAGTAACCCCCCCACACACACACACACACAAAAAAGAAAGAAATGATTATGACTGAAGTGCTATCAGTGTGAGAACATCTTAACTAAAAGAAAAAAGACACACCAAAAGAACTCTGACTAATGGTAATGGAAACTATGACTAAAGTGCAAAAGTAGAAGTTTTAATGAAGCTGAGATGAACACTGACTCTAAAAAGTGTAGAGAACCTCGGCTGACCGTAAGCACATAGAACTATTAGTTGGAACTGTTGTGCATCTTTTCCTCCGTGTACTCCGCGCTCAGGTCAATTTATAAGAAAAGGAATTTTACGCGCTGGTCAGAAGTTACTCTCGTCGGCGCCTCTCTGTCGCGCTCCACCAAACCATGCACTTACCAAAAGCCCACTGGTAAAGAGGCATTCAGCCCCATACAGTATCTCCCCAACTTCCCCCCTTAATTAGGTGATCAATTATTAACACACCAATAAACTTCCTGAATAAGTAATGGCGTTAAGGCTTATGTGGAGTTTCAAACCCACTGCCCAGACATTTAGTCAAATATTTGTTGACGGTGTCTGTCGAGAAAACGGTGTCGTTTATTGGCCGGAACATTGAGGTAATTTTAATTTTCATCTTGTCATTTACTTTAGTCAAGGGAACCGTGTTATTAAATTAGATTTAGGGTTGGTTTGTCACCAACAAAACAACAGGAAAACAAGAAAACACATGCAGGGGGATTGAAGACAGAAAGTTTGGAAGTGGTGAGTCTTTCTGTTTTCTTTCTGGCCTTTTAGTTCTTCAGGCCGCTTTTCTGCTGAACTATTAAGACTGTTAATTGTATTAGTTTAAACAGGATGTTCTGTCTGAGCTGAAATACTTTCAATTCATCTTTACCGCAAATGATTAACTTGAGAAGTCCTGTCTGCATCACTAATAACAGCAAGGCCCAGACTGTGACCTCCAGTCAAAACAGCAGCGCTAGAGTATACTATTGAGGTTTTAAATTCCATGCAGTTAATGGACACAATTGAATCAGCTGCAACATACTTAAATGTTTTTTTTTTTTTTATTATTATTATTTATCTTGAAACAAGAACCTGATATCTGTAGTCTGTGTGAAAGAATCCTTTGAGGGCCAGTAGTTCATGTTTTCCTTGCACCACTGAGCAATGCTGCTTATTTTACCAACTAATCTGTTATTTTGGCTCCGTGTGTGGATCTTGTGCTGATCATCTCTGCAAGCTCACAAAACTGACTGATTTAAAACGTTGGAATGCAGAACGGTTCAATCTTTTGCAATATTGTTATTATTACCGCCATATTGCAGGATGTTATGGAAGGGATAATGTACAGCGAGCCGGTCATTGTTGTTTTCTAATCGGCCTGAAGGGGATTTTTTTCACAACAATGACCCGCTAGCTGTACATTATCCCGCTTATTACACAGCTACTTACTGAAGATATCAATATTTTGACACAGAAACCGTGCGTCAGAATCCGACATCAGAACTGCACCCATAGCAACGGTCTGCTATACATAGCGACGGTTTGTTATAGAGAAATAACAGACCGCAGAATGCCGTGATTGGCCAATCAGAATCGAGTATTCGTTTTTAATATTAAATTCTGGATAGACAAATACAACACTCAGTTGTCTGAAATAGCAGCATCCTCCCCCACTGTCTTACCATCCATCCCCAACAAAAACAGATCATTTGATAGCAAGCAAAAGGACACAATACTATACCGTGATTAATCAGAAATCTATTACTTTTTTTGTTTAAATGTTGGACCAGTTCCACTTCAATTTTTCACAAATAATCACTATAATACTACTAATTCTGTTGATTGGTGTTTGGGTTCACCTCCCTTTGTCATACAACATATGCCAATGTCCCTGAGCATTTGTCAATTCAGTCTGTAATTGCTGAAACAAAATACATACACACGATTGAAAAATTATGCACAAAAATCTATTCTTTTTTCTAAAAACTATATTTAAATAAACACAAATATTATACATCATGATTATAAGTTTTATTATATAAAAGTTAGGGTTGGTAGTGATGTTCAAATACATTGTTTTATATTTGTTGAAATTCTCATTACATCCAGACAGCAATCAATAAATCAAATGCTCTGACAAAAAAAAAAAAAAGAAAGAAAATCTGGTATCCGTGAGTGTCACAGGACTGTAATAAACCCGTCAGGCCGAATGAATTAGACGGGCTACCTGCCTGCTTGCACTCTAACCGTGCACTCATTGTGCGTCACCAGCGTCCTCCACAAGCTGCTATAGCCTGGCAGCTGTGAGTACTAATAATAGCCATGTTCATGGTGGTGGATGAAGAACCGGAAAGCCACACTTGATTAAAAAGTACAGATATCTAACCAGAAAATAACTTTAGCAGAAGTAAAAGTCACCTATTAGATATTAAACATATTACTTGAGTTAAAGTCTTTAAGCTGCAGTGGGTAGGAATGGAGCAAATATATCTATAATATATATAAGATTTTAAAAAGTTATTTTTATAAAACGTAGTTCATGAGACAGGTAATCTGAAAAAAATCATGTTCCTCTGTGTCCTCCGGTGCTCCTAACGGCATCTGCAAGATTTCACAGACCGGAGGAAAACAACCAATCAGAGCTGATCTGGAGTCTGCCGTCCAGCTGCCGTCTATGAGATCCACGACTCAATCACTCGTGTATTTTCTTCACAAATCATTATCAGACAGAACTCTTCTTTAACCTGGTGTTTGGTATATATGCACAAGGAGAGGTAAAGATAGAATTATGAATAAAGACGGTTAAGAAAAATAGTCGAACCAGTGGTAAAAGAGAGAGCCGTCCTTCTGTTCCACAGCTCAAAGATTAGGCTTTCATGCACTGTACCAAAAATATAATACAGCCTGATTAAAGACTGTTTACTTTTTTGCATCATTCTGTGTAGGGGACACTAAAAATTTCGGGTTATTTCGTCTCACTCTTGCGCTTGCAGTATTGGCTGCCCCTCTCCACCAAAAACTACCTCATTTGCACGAAATGGAGGGGAAAAAAAACCCCTCATCACTTAATAAATAACCATAATTTTTGTTCAAAGAGAAAATAAATTAGTCAGATCATGCTGTGTGGAAAACAAGTTGCTTACAGTGAGAGGCTTTGAAGCCAAACTGTAGAAATGTCTCAAAATGGCACTTTGTTTTCATCTCTGCAGCCCTCTCTTTTCTTTTCTTTTCTTTTCTTACAAGTCTATTTTCTGTCACCCTTTTTCTGCTGTTTCAGGTTGTTTTTTTAACATATATATATACATATACACTTGGGCATGGAGGGAACCTTTAGAAGATCCAATTAAATGTACAGAAAAAAAAGGATGACTAACCTACTTCCTGTACAAAAACTGCTTCATGTAGCGTCTCCCATCAACACTGATTTTATCTCACCTTAAACCTGACCCTTCAGTCTTCCTTTAGCTCACCTAACTACAGTAGTTTTAACCTGAGGTGGCAGGTCGGAAAGCACCCACAGGGATCGTTTTGGAAATAGTCATGAGTCGTATTGAAGAGGCTGACAAACGACCCGTTTTGTTGAGAATCTGCTCGACAAGCTACTTCAGAGGAATGAATAAGTCCGGCCACGGTGTGATTTGCACACCGACAGTCTGCTAGGAGATTCTTACCTCACTTTGCATTCCTCATCAGGCTGACTTGTTCATTTGGGAGAGGAGTTCCATCTGCCTCAGCCATCACAGCTCTTTCATCTGGCTCCCGCTGAGCCGTAATAACTTCCCTTCTTTTTCTCTCTCGATGTCTCCTTGCTCCCTTAACACCTTTCCTGCTCTTTCCTCTCACCGACTTTTTCTTTCCTTTTTCTACACTTTTTCTCTCATCATTCCTTTCTGACTCTTTGTATTTTCTTTATTTTGCTTTCTTACTCCTCTCTCCCCCCTCTCTCTTTTACTTCCAATCCTTTTATCGTATTCAAAGACCCTCTCTCTCTCTCTCTTGTTGTTTTAACCTCCTCTTCCCTTTATTTTTCTGCACTTCCTCTTCCTCTGTCTGTATCATGCTTCACTCTATTTTCATCTTTTTTCTGTTTGTCTTATGTATTCCTTTTTTACCTTTTACTTTATTCCACTCTTGTTTTTCTGTTTTACAGTTTTACCCCTTTTTTTTTTTTTTTTTTGCTTTATTTGTTGCATTGACCTCTTCTTTTTTTCCTTCGCTGTGTCAAGTTACAGCCTGTCTCTGTCTCTCTATATGAAACCTTTGAGTGACTGTCTCCATGGCATGATTGCCAATTATCAGCAGTGCTGCTGAGACAAGGTTTGCTGCCACTTGAGACAGCCTTCAGTTTTCATATTAATATCAATTTCACAATCTTTCAGATATGACTATACAGCTTATTTTACCCAGTTCAACAGCACCAAAGCCAGTTAGTGAGTATGAGTTGTACATTTGACTGTGATCTGACACGAGTCAACTTTTTTAAATTATTATTATTATTTTAGAATGGATTAGAAAAAACATTTTATTTCCTTGTGAATAAGAAACAATAATCAAATGTGATGTTTATTACATGCATTTAATGATATATATATATATATATATATATATACATACATATATATATATGTGTGTGTGTGTGTGTGTGTGTGTGTGTGTGTGTGCAAACCCACAGATTTGTTGTCTGAATGTTGTCTGTTTATTTTTGTTTATAGCTTATTTTGTAAACTGTACATTTTTATTCTTATTTTATTCTAACGTTTTATCTATTCTTGTTATTATATTGTTTGACTCGCACCAACAAAACCAAAGAAAATTCCTAGTGTATACCTCTTACATCTGGCAATAAACACCATTCTGATTCTGATTCTGATTCTGAATGTCAGCCTGAGTGCCGTCTCATTGAAATATGCCCGAGGTTAGCTGACAAAACAAGAGAAAGTGGCATTTTGTTATCATTAAGTGCAATTTCATAATCAATAAAAAAAATATTTCAGTGACACACATCAAGTTGATTGAGTTGTTTAGCAGTTCATTGTATAAATCCATAGTTAATGTCAGGTAATGTCACAGTTTCTTTTGCTTTATTTTTATTTGCACGTTTCTCCCTGACACACGCTCTGTGTTTCAGTTAAGTGACATTCAGCTCGTTTACAGATAAGAAAAAGAACGAGGTAGAGAGATATACCATATTTAACATCTTTTAAATGGATGGTCACATTCATATAAATAAAAAAATAATTAATAAAAAATAATTGAGTCACTGGTAAATAAAATACATTTAAGAATAATTTACTTTTAAATATGTTTTACCGTCTCAGAGTGGATAATAAAAAAACATTTTATTTCCTTTTGAATAAAACACATTAGTTAAATGTGATGTTTATTACATGCATTCAATCAAATATATGCAATATGTGTATTCAGACAGATCTTAATGTGTTAATGTGACTGTTTTATATTCACACTGGAGTCGTACAGGAAGACTCGAGGAAATGATTTCAGATCCTGAGTGGGCAGATCTTTGACGCCAACATGTTAAATTGCCTGAACACTTAAGGACTTAAGTGTATGTTTGAAAAGGCCAGTATTTGGATCTGGTATGTGAGCCTCGGCAACACGGGAAGATCTTTACTTTTTTGTATGGCGCCCGTCCTTTTGGCCGCAAATAACTAAAAGTGCCGCTGGATGAACAAAGAGACCATAACAAATACCCAGGTCACTCATTTAATGGCAGAGGTAATAACCGTTCTTTTAGTAGCTGTTGCTTCAAAAATAAAGAGTCACTCGAATATTCAGTTAAACAGGACACTGTATTTTGTAATGTGTGATGTGTGTTGAATGTGGATGCGCCGGGGCCGGTGCTGCATTCATGAGCTCTGAGCTGTAACCGTCGGCACCCATTCTCGTTGAAAATAAGGGACTCGGGAGGCGTGAATAGTCATCTTAGCAGAAGGATTTTGAATTGTTCTAAACATAAATGAATGTTTTTAACAGACTAGATGCTTATAAAAGCAGCACTTGCTCACAATTATTGTTATTATGTGCTGTTGCAGACGGAGGCCTATTAGTCTTCTGCAGCTCATGAATGAAAACGCTGTGTTACTAAAAAGTCCACTTTAGCTGAATTTGAAACTCCATCAGAATTAAAAAAAAAAAAAAAGATGATGTGAACGTAAAGTTTAAGTCAAAACAAAATGCTCACGATGCCAGTAAAGAACATTTGTTTTATGCTGAAGCCTTCAGTAGCTGTCTGACCACAAAGAGATGATCAAATACCTTTGATCATCATATAACCGAAGCAGAAAATAGCCTCCAATCTGCTGCATGTCTAAATGCACGCATGCGAGTCTAAATTTATTGACAGCAATGTGACATTTTAAAGCAATGTGTGCCTTGTCAAACATCTCCATGGATATTCAATTTTCCAGAACAGTCAGTGCCAACAGTATTTTTATGTATTTGACAGTGAGATATCAGCATAACAAAAGTATTTATATGTAAAAGTAATGAAAATCCTGCTACTTTTATCAATAAATAATACTACAGTGTGATTATCAGACACAGTAAACACATTTGTGCCAGTGCTCATTTTTTTTTTTTTTAAATGAAACACAATAGTATAAATTAATTAAAGGGGACATATCATGACAAATTCACTTTGCCTACAAACCCACAAACTGTGAAATAAGACAACCTAGTCAGTTTTTTTGTGGGCTGCCGAGATCAGAAAACACGTGATTCAACATTAGAATATACCGCTCTAGAACTACCTTTGCAAAGGTGCATCATATTTTTCTCGCAAGCCAACCAGAGCAGCCTGGGCTTTTTCCGTAGGGGGTCTTAAAGAGACAGGCGCTGAAATGGAGCGTTTCAGACAGAGGGGGAATACAGGTTTATTCAGACAGACAAGATGAGGAAAATAATGTGTTTTTTGAACATTAAAGCATGTGAATACGTTCTAGTAGAAACCCAAAACACAATGTGAAAATGAGCATGATATGTCCCCTTTAATATATACAATTTGGTATTCACTTTATTTCAGTAATAAACTGACTGCCGCACCACCGTAAAATCAGCACCGGACAACACAGCAACAATAAAAACTCAATCTCTAACTTAATCATTCAATCGTAAACCTTGCTCGCATGTGCGAATGTGTGTTCAGGTACATTTTTTTTGCTCATAACTGGGGTTCGGTATAATTTAGCGATGTTCTCGGCAGAGTTTTCCCACCACTAATGAGCTTCATTTAGCAAACACCCAAACAACAAAGTGGTTGTGATTCCCACCTTATTACCTGACTTCAGATAAATCGCTCCATGCAAACTATCTCATTTGTTTGCTTTGACAAATTCTAATTGAGAACAGCCTCTTTTAATACGCCCTGGCCAAGCGGGATTGGGTAAGGGGCGCTATTCAATTATGAAAGTTTTCACATTGGTAATTAGTCAGGGCTGTAACGTATTGTTTTATGGCCTTGATTGTGCGTCGAGGTGGGAATGAGATGCTTTTAATGTGCGCGCTGAGAGGATTTTGTTTGTTAATGCACTAATGTCTGTAATGAAGCTATGCAATCTAAAAAGCAAAGTGGATGACAAAGAGACTCACTCACTCACACATACACACACACACACACACACAAATCACTGTAGAGGCCAGAGGATTTTTAAGGGGAGACTTGTTGAAGCATGCACATTGCCCATCTGCTTTGTAAGAGGAGGCGAGAACAGGACGGATTTTAGCGTCATTGTAAAACTGTAAGAATTCTGGTTTATGCAAAAGGTGCATTTAGGAAAGAAATCCTGTCGGCATAGTGTTAACACAATACAATACCAGCATGGTCTCACTGCAGGAAGTGCATAGGAATGACCAATCCACACCTTCCTGACAGTCTAAATGCATAATAAATTATTTACATTGTAATGAAAGGCTGTTGGATGTAGGACGTAAGTAAATTAGGTTGAGATATATATATTATTTTTGTCTTCTGTATTTTTAATAAAGAAAATGCTCCGATACACTACAATTGTTTCTTTCACAAGAAAATAAAAATAGCTGTTTTATTTAAGTTAAATCTCAAAAACGATAAGACACTGTGCACTAATATATGATATCAAATATGGGAGGTGGTGTTTATAAATTTAACTAATTACCGATATTGCAAGTCTGAAGTTACTGAACCACAACTCACCAAAACATGACATCACAGCCCTTAGAAAAGCAGGTTCTTTGCTTATCTTTCTTTCTCTCTGAGGTGTGTATTTTCAACCCCTCGACTTACATTTAATGACACACACACACACACACACACACACACACACACACAGCATACCCACTATCTAACAGCTGAGCCCCAAGAACAATTAAAATGTGAAATCACGCTCTTTCTTTCAAGCTGCAATTAAACAGGCTTTTTTGTAGCTGGATAGCTGTCCCGTATACTACTCTTTCTTATTTGCTTCACTGGTTTTTGGTTTGGAATCCAGATGATATCAGAGAAGACGTAAACAAAATAGCTTTAAATACCATTTATCGTGCTTTAATTGATTGTTTAATTTCAGACACTGAATTCAATGTGAATTGAAAATTTGAGGGGTACTGGATTGAAATTAATATAACCATTATTGAAAAATGAATAAATGAAAACCAAAGTGTCTTCAATTTAAATAAATAAATAAATGAATAAACAAATAAATAAATAAATAAATAAATAAATACATAAAAAATGTGTGAGGAGGGATGCAAGTGTCCTCAATTTAAATAAATAAATACATTAATAAACAAATAAATAAATAAATACATAAAAAACGCGTAAGGAGGGATTCAAGTGTCTTCAATTTAAATAAATAAATAAATAAATACAGCATCTTAATTTAATGATTGTCTCTGGAGCAGTGCCAGCTCGTAAATGGGTGATTACGAATAAATAAAGATCACCAACAGACAGGAGGAAAAGAAACAACAAGAAATCCTGGCTTTTATACAGTTTACATTACACACTTAGCTTACTAGTTACTTAATTACTTTGTTTTTCTATTTATACGTGTGAGTGTGTGTGAGTGTGTGTGTCACAGTAGTGTACGTAGGATCCAAAATGACAAGCGAGTCCTCGACTCTGCAGGGGGATCAACTTGAATTATTGACATTTTGACTTATTTTGCCTTCCCGTAGAATATATTTAAATAATACTCATTCAACGAGGTGACCGGTTTTGTGGAATTGTTAAACAATTATAATTTCAGTCAGTCCATGACAACAATATATTAAATAGTTGGTGGCATGCTACAAATCCAATCAGTTCATTCAATTGCAATTTTCTTTCGCACACTTGCTTGTTTTGAGAATATTTTCTAATATATTTGCATAATAAAGAACATCACAGCACTTTTTCTTCTGAGAAAATGTCACTCCATTCAAGGAAATTCATCAAAGTATCTCACTACATTAGCAGAATTTTTCTTACAGAATAGTCTATTAAAAGTAGACAGAAGAACTCCATATGCAAATTCCCCCCCAAGCTGACAGTCTTTAGGTTCATAATTTCACAGTGTCAGAGTTTCTGTAGTCAAATCATAAGCCGGCCAAAATTAGCCAGCGATTTAAAAAAATATGAGGTTAATAACACAAGGGCTACTATTTGTTCCCTTATTCCGTGATAAATAAGACTTTAAGCCTTCTCATGATTCATCAGAATTATGAGAGATTTCTGGAGCTCTTCCTCTTTTCATCTCTTCTCCTCATATTTGACTTATTGCACTCGCAAATGCCAAAGTACTGTCTCCCGCTGTCTCTCTCTTTCTGACAATCCCAATTAGTCCTCATGGCTCATTACCAGCAAACCCAACTTAATCAGCAGCCCCAAAACACAGAGGAAAGGATGGGTGAAAGAAGAGAAAGAAGACGCGGAGAAAGGAGGAGAGGAGGGGGGGCAGGAGGGAGGAGACAGAAAGAGAAAAGATAACAGGCAAATGCGTTGATGAGGTCCATTTAAAAACTGTTACCCCATGCTGGCATTTAAACCCACCGTAGCCACAAACCCTTTGACTTTTTCACAACTATAATTACCATTAGTGCGCAATGTTTTTCAAGTGCCGTTGACCCTTGTGTGTTATTGAACGCCCCACCAACAATGCGGTGAGCAGCTTAATTGGCCAGTCATTAAAGAGACAGAGGTGAAGGGTGACAAAGTGATGGAGTAGAAGGAGGCTTGTGGGGGAGGGGGACTGCAGACAATTTCTTAGTCTCATCAGGTAGTCTTATTCAGATCAGCAGTAAGTTATCATCATATATCGAGTAGTACAGTATATGTCAAGTAAGATGATAACACCCCTCGTGCTGCTACAAAGACTAAACCCAAAAGCCCTGCAAGCAGCCTTTAAGGGTTCAATGCTCATTACAGCCCACGAGAGACTGGACAAGATACCAACAATGTTTTTTTTTTTATTTTGGAGCCTTCTGGGGCTTAAACTGTAATGTTAACAAGTAATTAGTAGAGGAACACGAGGTTGCACAATTTAAAACGTCTTATCTCCTCCTTGAGAGAAAAAAATGTGCTCAGCAAATTTCACAGCAAAGTTAACATTTTGGCCAAGAGGCTGGCACGAAAGGAAAGTGTCCAAAATGGCAAGGGGTTCGTCCTCTTGAGAGCATGTCAAATAAATGTATTGCTGCCCGTCATTGGTTTGTGATATTTTTTATTTGTATATAAGTGAAAACATTTGGCCTGATAGTGGCACTAGAGGAAGCATATGGAAGTCCAACATCCCAACTCGTCACATACTGATGCTTTGTCAGACCCATCAGCGTCACTTTTCGCTCGCAGTAAACACGTGTTTAATTAAACAAAAACACTTGCTCAGGATTAGGCAACACAACCACTCAGTACAGTGAAAATGGGACTTGACGTTGTGTACATGGGACACGAATGAACGGCTGAACTGTAATGTGAAAGTGAAACTTAACACACTGGACACAAACAGCCCTGTGTGTCCCTTTCTCTCTTTAAACTATACGTCACCATGAGTGTTTACTGTTGCCGCGGATGGGTTTACGATAAAGTTAAAAGGCGGTGTTTGACGCCCTGGGAATGAGAACATTACGGTTCACCCTGCTGGGACCATGAATAGCCACAGCATGGGTTCAATGGACCAATAGACATTGCCTGTTCTAAGGCCAACATCGGTAAAACAATAACTCATTCTGAAGTCAAGACAACCCAACTCCTCTGCCTAAGAAAGGTCCTGTCTTAACAACGTATTTATTCTCATAGTCTGCCTTCAACACTTGTTTTTTTTTTACAAAGACACAGATAATGTGGCAGTGTATTTGGATTGGGTTGCCAGTGCAGTTCCCCTTGTTTCAGTTTATTGTATTTTTCAAGAGGATCCCATATAGTAACACCATAAGGATTGAAAATAGTCTGGGCCGGGATTTAGAGGGCCTCCCATGTTTGGCTTTGTCTGGGTCTACCTTTTGGAGCTAAAAAATGAAACATGTATTGACAGGCAAGGGAAGTACGCAAGGAGAGGAAAAGAGATAAAAGAAAAGGACAGAGAAGAGAGTAAGGGAAGTAAGGGAATAGACGTGGAGAGGAAAAGACATGGAAGGGAGACAACAATGGGGGGAGAACTACGGACACAGGGTCGACGGAAAACAGGAAGAGAAAGATCAGATGAAGTAAAAGAAGTGAGGAGAATGAGGATAAGGGAAGTGGCAGAATGATTACAAAATAAGGAGGAAGATGAGGAACTTTAGCAACCCCATTATAGCGCACACACTGACACACACACACACCAGTTGCTGTATAACAGGATTAGTGTGCTGCTAAAAAGGAGAGAGAAAACCCTGAGACACAACACACACATTCAACCACACGCAAAGCAGAAACATCCATTAGCAATGGACACACATCTCTCTCACTCTCCCTCCTTTCACTCTCCATCTCACAACAATCACTCGCTCGCCCTGTCTGCATGCTTATTAGTGCATTTTCTCTCTCTCTATTTGCTCTTTCTCAGTGACGCCAGATACCAAGTGTTTTTTTTTTTTTAAACTTGCACATATTGTGAAAATAGTTATTCTGCATTTAACTTTTTAAAAAAAATATGTCATATATAGTGATTATAATTTTGATAAATGATGAGAAGAAGAAAGTCTCATGCAAGAACATTTTCGTATGCTCATCCAAAACCTCTCTTATTAATTTCCTTGAGACAAAGTGTTCCGAGTCGGATGATGCCAACTGTAATAGGTGCGTATATCTCAGAATTGATCATTAACAAAATCAACAGCCCCCATATTGCTTTATAAGACCACCTGTATTTATTTGTGGGCAAGTTTCCTTTCCAACACTGTTGCCCATTAGTAAAAGAAGTAGTAAAACAATTTCATACCGTAGCACTTGAGGTCCTGTTGTCAGAAATCAGATGATGAAAAGTCAGTTTATTTATATAGCACCTTTCAAGAGCAACAGAGAAATCCACACAAAAAATAATAATAAGGCAACAGAAATAAAATACTTATAAATAAAATCAAATAAAATGACATATGCAATAATTTTCTAAAAAAAAACAATGTATAGACTGATACTAAAATAATCCCTCTCAATCATCACTTCTGACCCACTAGAGGTGTGTGGTGGTGTCTGTTTCCTCTGCCTAGATTTTCTTTTTTCTTTTTATTTTGCTGCATTCGGGACGTTTCTGGGTGTCAGCAATAAAATTCAATAAATAGTGAAGCTGTCCATTTCATTACTTTATATTCATGTCGTGAATATACAGATGTTAATTCGTTGGTAATCTGTATGACAAATAAAGGAGAAAAAATGGTTACAATAATTATCTGCTTATAGTGAACCTGGACATATGTGAACACTATAGGAGGTTTCCACTGTAGTAATAATAATAATAATAATAATAATAATAATAATAATAATAATAATAATAATAATAAAAACCTCAATTAATTTACAAGCCAATATTTTAATTTACATTTTTATTTTGGTAGTGGACTTTAGTGGACTTTTCATAGTGGAGACATTTAAACTCTAAATTCGTTAGATTAAAGCAGTAAAATTCCTATTAAATATTAGGCAATGTCCTATTATAAGCACTTTCCCCACTGTGGAGAAAGACAATGGAATTTTGTTCGTACGTAAGAGAAAATTTAAAATACATGGTGAATTTGTCTGAAATCACCAGCACATGACACTTCAGAAAAAAACTGTTTGACATGAAGCTCGTAATCTTTCTTTCAAAAATGACTCTCTCTGACAAACAAACACGCACCCACATTATCCACATACCTATTTTACACCCGCAATTCGTTGTCATGTACTGTATGTGTAGAATTCTTCTATCTGTGAAGTATGTACAAATGACTGCTTAATGAATCCTGCTTATGTGTTTTTGTTTTGTCATTTTGGCCTTCATTTGGCATCATCCTTACCGCTCTAATTAACAGAACCCATCTTCAGTCTTTAGTCATACAGTACTAGCTCTGCCTTAACAAGAACGATAAACACAGGAACGACTGTTTTCTGAGGTCACAATTCACAACTCAGGATGTCATTTACTGCTCCGTTAGAAAATCAGGAACCATCACCTGAACTTAATCAAAATTTTGCCAGGCTTTAAATGGAAAACATTTCCCAGATTGTTCCGGTATACCCCCTTTTAATTAAGAATGTAACGTCTTATCAAGCGGCCAGGGTTGACAAATCACCGGAAATGTATTTGTTACACTTTCAAAGAAGTTTAAAAACTTCTCAGAGAGCGGCCACATTTACATACCACTTCCAGATAAATGGGGGGGCAGTGTGTGTCGTCTAATCCCAAATTAGGATCTTAATTTTGTATGCACATTTAACGGTCTACAGGGAGGCTTTGCTCTCACACTGGAGAAAAAAGAAAAAGGTGGAGAAAAGACGGATTGTGGTTTTTTCCACTTCTATTGTTCTTTTACCAACTGCTTATATAAGGATGCATTTCCATGTTTTTTTCTGGATAAAAACATATTTGTCTTCTTCCATTTTACTTTGCAATTACATTGTTGCCATTTACCCCAAAACTACCATCTGAGCTTTTTAACAGTGCTTTAAATACAACCCAGTGGATGTTGTGCAGGACCGAGAGGAAATCTATGAAGCAAAAAGCAAAAACACACCCACAGTAACACTCCAACAGTGTTTCACATAAATGAAACGAGGTCATGCAGGCACAGTTAAAAGCTGGCCTGCAAAAGTGTGTTTTTGATCATTCTTAATGTCATTGATGGACTGAATAGAAGGAGAGACAGAGTTCTATCACCACATGACCGTTTCTTAAATGGAAGGACAGACAAAAGCCCAGTTTCGGAGGTGCTCGGGTCCCTGGCAGAGCAAAATGCATGCAAGGGCAGGACCATGTAGTGCCAAGGAAAGTGCTTTACAAATAACAGGACCCTTAAATTCAACTGGAAATAGCAGGGTGCCAGTGAAAGGAAGCACAGATTCAGGTAATATACAGTACTTTATGTTTTTTTTAATCTTATTTGACGCCGAGTTTCTGATCAGCTGAAGGTGGATAAAGAAGCAATGAAATGTGGAGAAACACAAGAATAGAGAGACATGGGTGGATATAAGGCATATGATTGATATTACGATGAGAAACAGGAAGGAAGGAGCTGATTAATTTAAATTTAAATTTAAATGTGGAAGGGAAAGTAACCAAAAATATATTTGGTTATGTTTGATTTTCAAGAATGAATAATTTCATACTATTGTGATTTTTCTGCAGAAGATTTTAGATAGATTACTTGTCCTAAAGGAGGAAATGATTTTCCACAATAGGTGCATACATACCACAAACAAGCGAGACATACAGAATTATGGAGGTGACTTATTTAAAGCTTGTGTGGCTATATGAAGAAAGCTCTTGCTGAGACGGGCCTTTCTGCACATATAGTCTAAACCTGCATGCGTCCAGAAGGAACGGGGGGCGTGGGGGGTAAATTGCTAGTAGAGTGGATGATATGCGTCATGTGTGATTGTGAGTGCAGATCAGGCTGACTCAATCAGATAAGTTGGGGGCAGGAATACCAATGAGTTTTCTGGCTAAATGCTAAACCATTCGATTTTTTTTTTTTTTGTCAAGGCCGTATTTCAAATTGTAGATCAATTTATGTACTGTTTCTCCAGCTCTAAATAAGGACAGAGCTTGTTGTCACCAGTCTAACAGTGAAAAGGAGACGTGGTATATTTATCAATGTAGTCTAATGGGATACATGCAAAATGGAAAAGTGGATAGGACCCAGAATCAAATCCTGAGGGATGCCACTTGAAATAAAGGCTGGGGATGCAGATTAATTGCCAATAGAGACTGGGCTCAGCTTCTATCGTAGTATTCACCGAGTTTTAGAAGGACGTGATTTACTTTCACCCAACATACGTCTAGAATGAATATCAAGGTTGTGTTATGTAATTCTAAAAAAAAAAAAAGAGAGAGATTCAATTATTATGCTTTTATATTTCTATTGAACCTAATTCAAATATATGTATATATCAGTGCCTCAGGACCAAATATGATGTTTCATTACAGCGATATTGTTATTGCTGAGTTTGATGGCAACAGGACAAGATGACAAACTTCAATGCAATTTATTCCATGAGGCAATCCCATCTGATTCTATGCAGGATGTTTTTTGGGCTAAAATTGGTACAAGATATTGGATAAAAAAGTTTTAAAAAATGACAGTCAAAAGCAAATTAGCCTCATAGTTAAGGAGTTGATTAGGAATTGAATTATGCATATAGAATTTTTACAGGATCCTAGTGCTTGAGTTTAGAAATGGTAAGATAATGGTTGTAAACCATAAGAAGTTCTGGTGATGTGAGAGTGAGAGAGATGTGTGTCCATTGCTAATGGATGTTTCTGCTTTGCGTGTGGTTGAATGTGTGTGTTGTGTCTCTAGTGATGATTACAGGTACCAAAAACTAATTCTGGTTTTATGGCTTAATTAATGATATTAGCTTATGAGCAATTTAAACATCTGCACTTCAGCTGAAAACATGGAATGTATGTTTTATTTTTACCTGATGTGGGGAAATCTCTAAAGCTGAGAAAAAAAAAGAACATACTATAAACCCTGGGCCTAACTTCCTGCTAGCTAATCTTAATTATAAGGCATATTTCTTTAGGAAAAGCAGGCAGAACGCTGGTTGTGTCTACATAAACAGGACGGATGAACAAGGAAAGAGAAAGTGTTTGATCCATCTTTCATTATGATGTCTCTCCTTCTTCTGATTTCTGCTCTGCCATTCAACATTGCATCACGGCTTGAGCTTGCCTCACTGCGGCATGCTGGGAGAATTTGAGTTTCTGGGGGATCTGTGTCTCGGATCATCTCCTGATTTGTTCAAAATATGGAAGGGAGGGTGTTTTTTTTTTATCCTGTGAAGCTGGGTATGTGAGG
The DNA here is from genome assembly GCA_916701665.1 of Sebastiscus tertius. Lineage (NCBI taxonomy): Eukaryota > Metazoa > Chordata > Actinopteri > Perciformes > Sebastidae > Sebastiscus > Sebastiscus tertius. The sequence goes on along the minus strand of CAKAOH010036976.1, from coordinate 21,427 downwards.
TAGGAAAGAGGGAGGGGAAGAGATTCAGAGATGGGAGAGAGTGATGTATATAGAGATGAAGGGAGGCAAGGAGTGAGGGAGGAGGAGGCAGTGGAAGACAAGCGGAAATAGAAGAGAGCATAAGGAGAAAGGGGGGAGGAGGAGAAAGGAGGCGAAAAGGGAACAGATGATAGGGAAAAAAGAAGAAAGTTAATAAGGAGAGAGAGAGGAAGTTAGAGCTAGACATTCCTCCCGGGCAGCTATTTACGAGCTGTTTTGTCTCTTCATATTCTAAGTATTTCTTATTAAATTTACACAAGTTGCACTTAACACAGCTGCTAGCAAAAATATCCCCTTGTCAAACTTGTGCAGGCTCACACCAGAAATTTGTAAAATCAAAGCGTTTGCTGAGGGAGAAATCACTAGAACATGGTGAAACACAGAGAAATACTGCCGGCTAGAAAACCCCTCCCTAAGTCCAACCGAAACAAGTGGGAATGAAAGATTAAATAAAGCGCTGCTTCAGGTCCAAAGCTACCAGCTATATAGTCCAACGGGGTACAACCTATTTATTTGGCAACAGTCCTTCAGAGACAGACTGTCCAACAACCAGATTGGCCACAGGCTCGTCTACCCTACCAAACGCTCTGCTTTGCTTAGGTGTGTGTGTGTGTGTGTGTTTGTCAAGTTTGTATGTCATGTGGTTAGTTTAAAAAGAGTAAGAAATATATTTTTTTTACTCTTACTCTTACTCGTACTTACTTACTGTTATACTTCAAGTCTACATAAGAGATACAAATATTTTATTTTTTACTTAAAGGGCCAGTGTATAGGATTCTGAGTGATCTATTGGCAAAAATTAAATATAATATTCATAACTATATTTTCATTAGTGTCTAATCACCTGAAACTAATAATTGTGTTTTCGTTACCTATCTACAGTACGTAGGGAGCAGGTCCTCTTCACAGAGCCGGCCGCCATGTTGCTCTGCCACGTTTCTACAGTAGCCCAGAATGGACAAACAAAGCAATGGCTCTACAGAGAGCCTTTCCCATTTTTTACGTTACCTGAAGGCCACCGTAGTTCTCTGACACGCTTGTGGAAGGGAGCGGTGAGCGGAGGGATATTCAGTTGGCTGCAATCTGCAACCTCACTGCTAGATGCCACTAAATCCTGCACACTGGTCCTTTAATGTCATTTTTTTGGCAGCTTTGCAGATGGAAGATTTTACATACAAAACACATGATCAGTTAATAGAATACAACATGTTGTCACAGATTATACTATCCAATGTATAAAATGTCATCCCCCTTTACCAGCTACAACACTGAAATGTTGCCTATAAGCAGTGCGTAGAAGAGGAGCAAATAATATTAAAAAAAAGTTATTTTTATAAAATGGTCACTATATAATCTGAAATAAATCATGTTCCTCTGTGTCCTCTGGTGTCCTCCGGTGCTCCTAACGGCATTTGCAAGATTTCACAGACCGGAGGAAAACAATCAGTCAGAGCTGATCTCTCGCAAACTCCGATGGTCAAACTAAACAGCACTGATCAAATATGAATCGATATTCTGTTACCTTTATGCCTATTTCTTTCCTCAAATGTTCTCAGAAACATCTTGTAGTGTACTGTTTAGCTTTAAAATGAGAAAGTTTGTGACCTGACAGCCATGTTGAGATCAGTTGAAGAAATACCAAGCACCGCCCACCAGTCTGAGCACAGCCAATAGGAACTCTCTCTCTCTCTGAAATGACCCGTGATTGGGCATAGTCTCCCGTCACGGGCTAGATTTTTTTAAAGCCTGAAAACAGAGCCATGAGGAGGAGCAGAATTCTAGTTTTGTCTCAGAACACTTGAAAATGTTATTATGGGATTCTTACCCAATGATGCCAAAAACATTCTGCCTACTGCAGGTTTAACACATCAGTAATAATAATCACAAATGTTGTATTTAATGATGCAACACTCTGAAATAGGCCATGTAGCGAATGGGTCTTTTTACTTTTGGTACTTGGCACTGATAATACATCTGTGCTTTTATTTAATTAGCAAATATCAGACTTTGGTGACCCCAGTGGTCGTATAAAAAATGCACTGGCTGTCTGCAGTGCAATATAAAGTGTTAAAAACAACAGATGGGCTATGTCTAAAATCACTCCGTATGTGCTATTGCACAACTGTATGTTTACTCTCCTCTTTTTAAACCGTCTGAAATGTATGCAATATGTATTGCCCTAAAAAGAATACCACAATGGAATGAAAACTGTATGGCATTAGTTTTTCTCTAGTGTTTCAGCCATTACTCTATAGGTGGCAATGTCACTCTGATGGTCGTTTGTTTGGCCCGGACGGAAACGTCTCAGCAATTGTTGGAGGGACTACAATGGAAAACAGCAATTCCTGGTCTTCAGAAGATGAATCCTCTTCATCTGGCGTTGACAGCAGGTTGATAGTTTTAACATTTAGTGACCGCCATGTTGAGAGCCATTGAGAGGCAATAGAAAATGCTCCCAATCCCGTATTTAGCACCTTTAAATGCATTCTTTAGAAAGTAGAAAACCTCGAAGACTGCAAAACATAAAGTTTTTGGAAAGGATACACAGCTCTATTATCCAGTGCATCCAGGTTTAGTTTATGTGGAATGTGGCAGAAGGCGACTCATTGCTTCTTTTCTTCAGGGGATTTTCTTGAGTTTCTTATTGCTGAGTTAAGATTCACTGTTGGAGCTGTGAAATGTGGTCCTTCTAACTTCTATTTCTGCTCATCTAGTGAGAGAGGAGAGGGTTTTTTATTATTTCAAAGGGAGAACGGCTTTGATAATTATTTCTTAAAATAATGGCGTCCCTATTACAAAGATGTATCCCCCACCATGGTCATCCCATCCTCTTTTCACCATGAGAATACATAATGAATAGGATTACAGGGTTTCTTGCTCTCCCTCTCTTTCTTGGTCTTTGCCTCTCGGATAACTCTTTCTTTTTTCTGCCTTTCTCTTTCCTCTTGTTCCTTTTCCCCCATTTTCCTCTCCGAAAGAAATCTTTCAGGCATGTCCAATTGGCTCTGGCCACCACATGCATGTCTCCCTAGTGGGAATAAACTATAAAAATATCTCTCCTTCTCAAACACTCACACACACACACACACACACACACACACACACACATGCACACACATGCACACACATCTCTAAATGAAGCTGTGACTCAAGGAATAGGCCACTAAGAGAACATCAGACTTCTCATTAAAGGCTTGCTATACTGTCCCTGTCCCCTTTACGTGTGTGTGTGTGTGTGAGTGGGTGTGGGTGTGTGTGTGTGAGCGGGTGTGACAAAGAAACAGATCCCCGTGGTAATATTGTGGGTCCACGCCCGGTTATGTGCCACATAGGTCCTTTTTAGTGGACCCTCGCTACCCACACTCACTCACACACACTTTCACAAACACACACCCACGCAGACGCACAAAGACAAAGTAAATTGGATGGATTTATATTATTGCTGTTGTAAAACTTTTCTTTCGCTCCTGTCTGGCCTTTCCTTTTTTACCTTTTTATCTGTTCTCTTTTATTCTGCTCATTTTTTTGTATTTGTAGTTGCGTTCACTATTTCCCTTTTTCTTCTTGTTCGTATTTCTTTACCTCGCATGTACATTTCTTCCTCTCTTCTTCACCATTTTATTCAGTCTCCCTTTTAGCTTACACAACCAGTCTTATTGTAAAAACCGTACAGCTCCAATTTGATTAAATTACGCCTATATTGATGAATAAAATCAGCTTTTTTTTTTTTATTTTTTAATTAAACCCATTCAAAACTCACTCCATGATTTCTAAAATGAAGTTCAAGCTACATTTCATACATTCCTCAAAAGGTAAAGTTTTGTGGTATATTTTCAAAGGAAATTTCACCATCAACTAGAATGGCCCCCCCATCAGTGCAGCTTGCGCCATCATCCACGTGTATTTTTGTTTATGTTGAGATCAGCTGTAGGTAACGAAGCATCGTAAAACACTTCATTCACACAAACTGGACAGAAACAAAGTAAAACTCACCTAAACCGTCGTCGTTTCCAACAATCACCAAGTGTGCTTTGGTCGAACTCAACTGTAATTTCCCGTAAATTATAATTTAATTGTAATTAAATGTAAAAAAATGCAGAATCTACAGGTGTCCCCCCCCTCCTTCCACACCCCACTCTCTCTCTCTGCTGGCAGAAGGGAAGAGGCTGTGTGACACGTCATGAATGCGTCATCAGTCACACTGCAAATGTGTTATAGGCTGTAGTGTTAATGCACAGGCTGAGCAGAGTTATTAAATCATGATCAAGAGATCGCCACCAAAATTGAATGGATTGATCATTGTGCCACACCCCACCCCTCCAAATAATTCATTCAAATCCATTTCAGACTTTTGTAGTAATCCTGTAAACAGACAAACACACCAACAAACAAACAAACGAACCAACGCCAGTGAAAACATAACCTCCTTCCTAGGCCTTCAGCCTTGGTGGAGGTAATAACAATGTGGATGGCCTGTCAATGTGTAGTCTATTTAACTCATTAACACTATATGACACTCATATTCAAATTATAATTTGGTTTCCAATAAGAAAAAAACATGACATATGGCATATTTGGAAGTTGAGTCTTCTTTCTTTTTGCTTATCAGTTACGTTGTATATGAAGGTGAACTTTACTAAAACACTCTTGAACAAAGGAAGGAAATACAAAGGCCTATGGCTGAGTTTTTCACCAAATTTTCCCCAAAAAATTGTTCTTGACAGTAGTGAAGCCCTCATAGTACTTTTGACGTGACCTTGTTAGTGGAGGGGGAATCTTTAGCACAGCACATTTTAGACTAATCTCCTCATCTTTCCGACCACATTGTTCTCATTGTCCATACAGTACTACGTAAGGTTGATTAAGGATTAATTAAAACAACAGACATCTCAATATAGAGATATAGAGATATTTCATTGGATAAAAAACAACAGCAAGAGTGGGCACAAATACAGAGAGATCCGGAGCTGTAGAGGACTGTTAGCCTCAACCCACACCTCCTTCACAGGCGTTGTTAGATCAGGAGGGAGAACTCCTCTTACCCATGATACCGCTCTGCTAGCTACTATTTAAAAAAAAAAAAAAAAAAAAAAAACCTTCTGTTTCCCAAGTGGAGGTTTAGCAAAATGTGAATATTGAATTAGGTGTTTTTACATCTGTTATCTCTCCTAACTGTACCTACAAGACTCATCCTTTTTTCTATTTGTGTTGTATTCACTCTTCGGCAGTTTTCCAATTCTGGCCCCAGCTTTGTGCACCAGGCATTTTTTTTTTTTTTTTTAGTCCTCCAAGAATATCTGAAGAGTTGTAATTTAAAATACTGTTTTTTTTTTGTAGAGGCCAAGGTGATAATAAAGCAGCAAAGAGTTGTTTTGAAAGCATGCTTAAGAGCTCACAACTTTCCAAAACTGCTGTCGAGGTTCTCATTTCATGACCAAAGCACAACATACCTTGACAGGGAGCACTCAGACGCGCTAACAGCACTATAGCTGGAGTGATAATAAAAGCAAAGAATAATCAATACGGGCAGTTCTGCTGTACATGAGGTTGTAACAATAACACTTTAGCAACTGACGCTGTTATTGCTAGGGTATCAATGCTTTAAAATTATTGTTTTACCACCAGCATCACTTTAATAGGCATATTCTCCTTTTAAACTTAGAAATCAGACAATTGCAATTGCTCTTCTCAACTGTTATTTAAACTGGTTAGGATGTCTGAGAATATTATGCTCTTATATAGCAGCATCCTGTTAACAGTTAAAAGTTGTGATTTTAAGTAACAGACAGGTTCAGTTACAGTGCAGCCAGGTAGACGATGGATGATGATGCTCTTTACAGTGCACATCCATTTTGGCACTGGGGTTTGTGAAGCGTCAACCAGTCAATGGAAGTTAGTATACTGAAAACTATGGTTATTTACAACTTGTGTTTCTTTGCTATTGGTTATGATAACATTGTGTTCACCGACATAGCTAAACATAGGTGTAACAGAAGAAGAAACAGGGGCAGTCAGACAATAATAAGGTTGTAAACAAACGCCAAGATTGATTTATTTGGAAAAGGTGTGCACACTCACAGTATGCCTGTGTAATGAAGGATGATTCGCAACATCACATGTAGGCACACTTTCTGTTTTACCTCCAAATAAAGTGGTAGATAATCTGGCTAAACTGTCAATGGGTCTGATTGGCTGACTACATGTGTTCTTTGCCCCGTTGGACCTATTTTCAGCAATGACGCCACATTCTGAGTTCCCAGTAATTACTTTGGTGAGAACAGTGTCATCATAACCAACAGAACCAATGGCCATGGCTTTCTTTAATGATGGACAATGATTAAGCCTTTTCAGCCCAATATGACACTTTAAGTCAATCTCTAGTGTCCAAGTCAATGGCACCAGCACCATAAGGTGACTCCACCACAAACAAAGAAAGAATAAGAGAAGGACATAACAACTTAATAACTCCAAATTTTTTGTAGTTTGTAGAAAAAAATGTATAGAGATTAAACTGCTCTGTGAGTACGCACATTATGTGCTTTAGAATAAAACTATTAAATGGCATTTCCTCCACCCGGCCATGCAGAAGATGTATGACTGCTGCAAAAAGTAACATGAGCCATGTAATTCAATCAAGTTAAGGAATATGTTTGTTAAATATTTGTAAAAACCCACCGACAGACGTGAAACAAATAAAAATAAAAATGACGAAATATGAAGATACGAGGTTTCCGCCTGACAGCAACGATATGATACACAAAGTCTCACTAGTTACAACAGCCCAGACATGACTCCTGGTTTGCCGCATATGAGCTCTCTAGCCTTGGCACCTGAACTGACTGTTATCAGGCCATTAAATAGGGGTTATCAGCACCATATATGTGGGTCAGTGGGGAACTACTACGCTTACTACGTTGTAAAAATTAAAGAGAAACTTAAAGCAACACATTCTAACATGTAAAACTGAATGAAACGTAACATTTTGAACAGAAATAAAAATGTTTCTTTAGGTTTAGGCAATAAAACTACAACTTCTTCAGGTTTAGGCAACAAAATTACAACTTATTTAGGTTTAGGCAACAAAACATGGTTTATTTTGGGTTAAAATAACTACGAACACTGACTTCCACTTCTGCTTCTATCAAAATTACTACGGTCACTAGAGGTCGCTGTCATGTTCTTTTATACCTTCTTTCGGTGATTAACCATAGTGGGTGTAGTAGGCCCCTATTGACCCACACCTATGGGGCTTATAGTGTCTGATAACGCCTATTTAATAGCCTGACAACAGTCTGATAGGCTGGCTTTGGTGAAGAGGGCACTTTGTTTGACCAGTTTTGGATGGTAGGTCCCAAAATATGTGGATCTGCTCTTTCTGGAGCATGAGCTTGCTCATGGCTGCCACCTTGCATAGTATGTTCCCCAAGGCATGGTAGTCACCGAGAATCAGATCAGCCATGGTGCCTTGTTATGCCCAGGATAGGTCCGCAGTGCACAGTGTGCCCTGATGATCATTGGTTTATAATGTCGCCAATGGACCTCCAATGGACCTCCAATAGCAAGTTAGCCACAGTCCTCAGTGGTTTAGCTGAGTTCTTTCCCGTTATTGACCCCTGCGATCCTTATGTTCTTTTTCGTAGACATACCCTCCAAATTACTCTTAGACTAACATCCCAAATCTAAACATGTTTCACTTCAGATTTCAGTATCAGAGTTAGCCGCTACTGCTACCTCAGACTCTTGTATAGCCTTTGCATTAGCAGAGAAAGCCACCCTATTCACTTTAACTTCCGTCTCCAGTTTAGTAATGTCTTGTCTTAAAGTGGTCGTAGCCTCTACGATTTGCCACTCGATTCTGGCACAAATGTCTTGCTTCATTTTGCAAAGCTTTGGGTGAAGTGACTCGATGGCTAACAAAACCGAGTCTCTGTCTGTGCCTGCGTTAGCATTACCAGATTCACTGGCCTGCTGGGCTTCATTGGGGCCTTCTTCTTTGATGGTATTTTCTTTTTTTTCTGATTTACAGGCCTATCTTTGGGTAGGATTACAGGAGGCAGTAGTGTTCTTCAATAGGTTCGGAAAACACTGGGAGCAGTTTAATCAGAATTTACTTCTCAGTATTTTTTTACATATTTTGCTGATCTGGAAGTCACATATCACCAGATTTGAAGGGTTAAACATAGGCTACACAAAAGCAACATGTTTTTTTCTTTTTTTCTCTTCACTAAAGCAGGAAGTTGTAATTTTATGAAATCTTGACCTCAGATTATTTCAGCAGATTTCAGAGGGTAAACCATTAATTACATGTAAGGCACCGTGGATTGCTGCTCTGTGTTGACAGGGCTTTAACTGGATTTGCTTCTAATCGCAGTATGAGCTTACCCAGGTTACTCTATCCCAATTACACCAGTTACATGATCTGACCCAAAAGCCGGTTACTATAGCGACCATGTTAAGAAGGGGGAACTCTCTCTGTGTGGTAAACAAAGCCGGGGCACATCTCTCTTATGTGGTCTCAACTCAAAATCGCTGCTTTCTCTCTCATACACACACACACACACGCACACACACGAGGGAGCAGGTAGTAATTGTGCCTGGAGTTGTCGTGGTTACTGTGGTTTCCGTGTCTTAAAAGCAAAGGAGGAGAGGAGGAGGAGGAGGAGGAGAGGGAGGAGCACAGTCTCAGGAGGCTGACATGCATTTCACGACACTTACACTCTTTGACCTCGCAGAGTGGAGACAGCATAGGCTGCTGGAATTGTTGGAGTGTATAGGTGTGTGTGTGTGTGTGTGTGTGAGAGGGGGGAAGGAAAACTAAAACTGAGATGCAAACAGAAACAAGGATAGAAGAAGAAGAGGGGTGACGTAAAGAAGAGAGAGACAAAGACGTCTCACCGGGTTCACTGTTGGACGATCACTCGCGCGCGTGCACACACACACACACACACACACACTTAGAGTAAGAGGCGATTGCTGCAGACACTTGTCTTTTTCCCTCTCATCCTCTCCAAAGGGATACAGAGACAGAGAGTGGGAGAACGGAATGAAGAGAGGAAGAGAGGGAAGTTAAAAGCACTTCAGTCATCTTTCCTCTCTCTCTCTTTTTCTCTCTCTCTTTCTCTCTCTCCCTCTCTCTGTGACCTTCTGGTGTGAAGAATCAGTGCACACACGGGGAAAAAAAAGGACACAGTGAAAACAAGCAAATACAACATCTAAAAAAGAAACAATAACTGCACGGCGCTGTGAAAAAAAAAACTAGAGGCAGATACCAAACACTTCAGATATGAAAAGTGGAGAAATGGCACACATCACATTTTGACATTGTGGTAATGCGTTCTAATCACTGTTATAATGCATTATAATGTCATTAAAATTCACTCTAAGTGCTCATTGTTTGCTTTAAAAATTACATTTTGTGTGTTGTTCTTGCATAGATTTAATTAGATTTTTTTCAATTTACTGAAAGCAAACAATGAACACTTATAACCACATTAGAATGCATTGTATCAGTGATTAGAATGCATTATGGCGAATATTATAATGTATTACAACAAGGGGAATTATAATATACTTGCAAAAAAAATTCTAAATTTATTAAACTTGACCTTATAAGTCATTATAAAATGCTTTATAATGTGTTATGATTATTGTTATAAGGCATTATGAATGCTTATAACTATAATTATACAGTGCAATAAGCAGATTATAATGCATTATAAGTATGTTTTTAATGCATAATGTTGACTTCTTGTTTTTGTCAAGTAGAGGGAGTATTTTGAAAAAATAAAGAAAAACTGTATTTGTTAAACAAGTTTAATTTTGAACAGCCAGCTGAGGTGTGGTGGTTCCACATGCACTTTCATTTGTTTCTGTATTTATTATCATTACAATGAATATATATATATTTTTTTAATATGGACAAATGTCAAAATGTTGTTCTAAAATCTTTCATTTTTTTAGTTGATATGTTGCTTACATGGTGCATATCCTAAACCTGTGTTTGGTCAAATTACCAAAGACTAATTGAATTAAGAGAATTAAACCTGCATTGCAATAAAATGTTAAGTTATTAATTAATATTAGGCAAATAGATATAAATAAATAAAAATAAGATGCTTACTCAGTGTTGATATCCAGTTGCTGTCGATATTAGATAATACAGTGTTATAAATTGCAAGGTAGCCATCACGTGCAGTGGAGTATATATTAGTCTTACTGTGTCACTTTATCTTGTCACTACCTAGCTCTTGTTCATTCTTGTATAGTTCTGTATAGTTTCTATACTGGTTGGCTATTCCTATTATTTTATTTATTTATTTTTATTTTGACTTCTCTATTTATTTGTACTTATTTTATCCTTGTGCTGCTGTAACACATGAATTTCCCTTCTGGGTATAAATATAAGCTTATCTTATCTTATCTTATTGGTAATAGGAGGAAATTAGCACAAGCATATACAAGAAGAGAAACTGATAATCACCTGAATCACCATTTATGTTGTTTTTAATATAATTATTAACAATACAACTCTATGTGAACTCTTATTTTACAATATATTTTGGAGTGTGTAAAGTGTACTGTATATTGGTCATTATGGTTGCCAATTAACCAGCATCATAATTAGCTGTATATCAACCAATCAGAGCCCAACTGTCAACACCAAATGCTTCATCTGCTTTTGAATCTTGAATAATAATTTGCTCTGCTTTTATATAAATTGTTAAAAACAGGGTCTAATCTAGCCTTTCCTTTCTTTTCTTTTCTTTTTTTTCGACAAGCAATATGTTTAGCACAATTTTAATGGCCACAGTTGTTTTTAGATCACTGTGTGTGCTCCTGAAACAAGAGCAAATTAGAAGCAGCTTTAAATTGTGTTTGTTTTTAACGATAAAGCATCATCTCAGCAGATTTAAAATCTCACATATCTCTCCGACGATTTAGCCCCATTGTATTTTGCACGTTGTTAAAAGAGTCACTTACGGTGGCAGCGAGGTACAGTAACTGTAAAGAGACAATCATGTGGAGATCTGAATGTGTGAGTCAAATGGAGAAACACTGTTGATGGAGGACAGGCAGTGTGGATAACATGCATGATTTGTTTCCCTGTGAGCCTGAAATTATTCCTGGGCAGAAGAAGGCATTGAGTGTTCTACTCAAGCTTCCACTTTTTAGTGTTACCACGAGTCAATTTCTTTTTTTTCAAAATCACTACAATGCAATATTAAACTTGCATTTGAGCCACGGTAATGAATTCAGATCATAGTGTAAATTGTCAGTTTGAAATGATTTGTCCCATGGATGTTAATACAACTAATGCAGCTAGTTGGTGGGATTCAATTATGTTGGGAAGGAAGAGATATTAGATATAATTTAATGTATTTTTATATTTTATTTAAATGCATTTTGTTTGCATTTATGTATTTGTGTGCAATCTATTCTGCATATTTCATTTGATTAATTATCTTTTTTTGTTGAAGGAGGAGATGTGAATATGGGAGGCTATGGAAGCATTTACTTTTACTAACATTTACTCAAGTACTGTACTGCAGTACAGTTTTGAGGCACTTATACTTGATATTTCCATTCATTATGCTACTTCAAATTTAATACAAGTACATCTTGCATTCATCTGGCAGGTGATGTCACAAGTTGTTTCTTTTTAGATTCTGGTATTACTTACAAAACATATGGTCAGCAAAACATATGATGTATTTTTTTAAGTACACAACATGATATAAAGTAGTTCAAATTGATTTAACATATAAACATATGAGAGGGGACATTTGCCTTCATAATTAGTATGTTTACTTTTGGCACTTACTTGCTAATAATAACATTTTGAATGCAGGATTTTTGTATTGTAACAAAATGCTTTTACACTGTGTCATTGCTATGTTTATTTAAGTAAATGTTATATATATATATTTACATCACGGGTAGGGAGGGAGTTCTAGTTCTATGAATTTGTCACAAAATTGTTAAATAGATCAAATGTTGAAAAGAAAGGATAATAATGATGATACTCATTAATAAATAGTGATATTAGCCCAGTTTTACATTGATGCATTTTAAACAATTAAGTTCCTATAGGATTATAATACTGTAACCACGGAACAAATTTGTCTGATCTTGTTTACTATTTACTAACTTGTGTATAATTTGATTATGAATATCAGTGGAACGTCAATGCTCTGTGAAGCTCTGTAAGCTCTTTCAGTGGCCTTTCCTCCCTGACAAACAGACGTCTGCAACACAATATTGGCATCTTCAATCCAAAACTATTAATATCAGTCTGTAACTTACAACATATCATCTTATAATAGTGTATATTCCTCTGTGTAATCCAGGTCTTTTTCACTCTTTCAGTCTTCCATCAGTCACAGTATGTCTAGTTAGCTTTTTTTCCTCTGTGTCATCTATAAACCTGACGTTCGGTGTGTGTGTGTGTGTTTGTGCGTGCGTGCGTGCGTGCGTGTGTGTAATGGGTATGTCTGATGTCTGGCGTCAGTGTTGACCGTATCTCTCCCCGGTGACATTGCATCATTGTTCACATGATGTATATTTAGCCACACACATGAATGCACATGAACCTTATCAGTTCTGGGTAAAGTCATAATTATTATTTCATATTATTTAAGTCATAGTATTATCAATAACATGGTTGTTGATCTTGTTACTACTGACAACACTTTTTTGATGCCTCACAAAGCGTTTTAAGTGTGCGCAGGTGTTTAGCCTATTTAGCCTGAAAAAGGCAACTCATTTTGAGTTCATATATGCAAATCTAATCAGTGCAGAAGACCCTCCCTAATGTGTGCTCTCTCTCTCCCTCTCTCTCACTCTCTCCCTCTCTCTCTCCCTCTCTCTCTCTCTCTATCTGCATCCCTCCCTCTCCCTATCCCTCTCTCTCTCTCTGGAGAGCGTTTAAGGCCTCCTCTCTGGATTTGGAGCAGACATATTGTCTTCTGCTGGAACAGACTGAGCACTAATTGGCTAGAGAGAAGTTTGGAGACAGCATAGAGAAGTAGAGCGAGAGAGGCAACGAGAGAGCAGGAGAGAGAGAGAGAGAGAAGATGCTGTAAAGTGAGAGAAAATGAAAGAGAGTGAGCCAGGAATGTTTGGAAGACTAAAAGTACTTTAAACCCATAATGGACCTATTTCCAGACAGGCGCCATTTTAAACCTCCACCCTCCCACCATACCGATGGCAAACACACACGCGCACGCACACGCACATGCACGCATGGACGCACGCACACACACACACACACACACACACACACACACAGAGACACACACGCACACACTTTAAAATAGATTTAGAGTTCTGAAAGGCAAAAGGTTTTCAGTGCTCAGAGGACAGGATGGTGATTTTTTCACTTCATGGAATTAAAATTATTTTTGAAAGATAATTTAATTGTTGCACAATATCTGATTAGCTGTCATTAAACAGTTTAAAGCAATACTTAGTATTACATTAATACATTTTATTCAATTAAAATCAATCTGCACACACTGTATATGTTCATATCCAAAACTATAAATGCCAATTCTGAAAAAAAAAAAATTACATTTCCGTGCTTTTATAATTATTATTATCGTCAGCCATCCATCTATCCATCCAACCAACTAACTGGGCCTATTTCGAAATAATCATCTCATAGCCTTATATGTACATATTTCAATATGTGTACATATGATTTATAAATATAATGATATTGATTAATGTATGGTTGTATGACACATTGTCTGACTAAATATCTAAGGATGAAGTTGATTTTGATCAATATTTCTCTATATATACTAGACACATAGCACTGGAAATATGACACTACTTTAATTTTAAAAGGTGTAACATCAAGTGCCATATCATTAAAACACATGCTGAACAAATGCTTGTGAATTTGCATCTATAAAATATATTTTTCATTGTTTGAGTCATAGCTTTCATATTCTCTTTTTAAACAGATATATTTTATTAGTTTCAGACAGGAATACAGTACCAAATAAGCTTAGACATTAGCAGGATAGACATTAACAACACACCGTATGTTAAACTGTGTACATGTAAAAGTGGAGCCGTCAGTTCAACAGACAGAAGGAGATTACAGCAGAGACTGAGAGAGAGGCAGGTCTATTGGAAATTTGATGAAAGATCCCAAAGAGACCAACATGTGATCCACTGAGCATGCTCAGAAGATCCTCTTTTTACCACAGCATCAACTCTTTTTATTCCACTAATGGACCTTTTAGTTGTTTTCTAGTACCTTTAAATAACTGCAAATGCAGTTGTTGCATTTGGTGTTTGGGATCCTCCCCATAATGAACATAATTTGAATCAAATACAGTAAGACAGCCACTCAAAAGTTCTGATTTATCAGAGCAAAATACCCTCCTAGTTCATTCCATTACTTTATCTTTTATCATTTATCCATTTCATTATGCAGTCTCAACAATGCATGTCCAACAGATTCATTTCAATATATTTCTCATATTTAACCGTAATGTTGCGATCGACCCTTGGCCCTCTTTAACAAAATAAATATTTAACATTGTTTTACCACCTTGATAATTCATGATAAAATAATCAAATAAAAACACAAATAAATACATTATTCTGCCAGACTCCTCTGTTATAATACGTTCTCATTGTATATTAAACCATTTGATGAAGCCTTAATCGTAAAACTTTATTTTAAATATCATGTATCATAATGTTATTATTGTTCTACAGCACATTTCCTGGAAATAACTATATATTTTACTACTACTTACAGGGAAAATAGAGATTTCCTTCAAATTAAATCACCTTAATTTTTACTTGGGGATATTCTATATGAATGTATTCTCATACAACAGTTCATATGATATCTTACGTAAAAGTTATTCACAGGAATCTACCTCTTTAGGTTTAAGCAAGAAAGCTACTTGTTTTTTTTTGTATTAAAGATCGTGGTTTGGCGTAAAATAACTCCAGAGGTTTTGTTACTTAAGTATGTAAGTTATCTTGACTTCTGGTTTCACATGGTGCACCAACGCCGGTCTCCTGGGTGAAAGTCCGGTATTTTTTGTAAATATATACACAGTATATATATTTGTTTGTGAGGGATGGATTAAACCTGACTAAACTCTAATATTCACTGGTCCTTACGAGTGTCTCCTGATTGCCAGCAGCTGCCAACATTTCGGAAACTGCTCGTTCTGCAGACAAATGTGTCCAAATTTAGATCAGTCATGCAAGTGCAACATACAAAAGCACCCAGTTTGAAAGGCACTAAAACCACTCGCTCCAAGCCCCATTGATGTCCTTATACCAGAGACCAAACCTCCGCCCTTGACTGACAGAAGGTCCTGCTAACATATTACCAGGGGAAAATTATGTATTTATTATTGTTCACTTCATTCCTAATATTGTATGCATGGCCGTAGACACATTTTAGATTTGAAAACTGACTCTATTTTCCGTACAATTAGAACCACATTACATCCTTTTTCTTCCAGTAAACTTTTTGGAATTTATTCTGAATTACAAACCCATAAAATAAAACATTACAGCAACATTTTTTATGCAAATTGCATCACACCGATACCAAGCCGTGCAGAGAAAGAATAAAAGACATTTTAATCGTATTTGTAAATCGCTTTCACATTTTTGTGAAATTATACTAATGAATACAGTATAGCTGATACTGTTGTTCATATAAATACAAACATACACATTGTTAGCAGCTTATACTCCGTTCTGCCTCATTTTATAACAGATCATCATGCATTCTACTTTCATTTTGCAGCAGAGATTACAAGCACTTCTTAGAAAGTATGTGATCACTGCTTGCCTTGTTGTTCCTGACCTCCCATTTTGTGTACTCACATTGGGATGCCTATATGTATCTAATAAATGATTGTTGACAAGCTGAGAGAAGGGGCCCAGCGTGGAAGTAAAGCGCACCGCTCAGCCACATGATAATAATTGTAATGTAGGCTGGAGTTTGAAGAGTGTCCTGAAATGATGTTTACCTTCGGAAATAGCTTTCTTAGTGGAGAAAATGAATTATTGTTAACAAACAAGGGGAGCTGTCTGGGTTTTTGTTATTAAGAAAGTGAGATTGTGCAGATGTCACGCTGATGTGAAAGACGGGAAGGGATCATTACTGCAGATGTAGCAAAAAATATTGTTTCTTTGTGAGTCAGATTTTGGGCATGTTTTGCTTTTCGGAGTACTTGAAACGGTCCATCATTTTGATTTAAGTGGAGACACCCCCGGCAAAAACAATGTTTTTTTGCATTGGTCAATTTTAAGATTTGGGTTGTTTTCTTCCATAATGAGTCTTCTTTCAGACTAGTGGAAAGAAAACATCCAAAATACACATTTAGGTGCTCATTTTACTACACTTTCTATTTGCGTCACACTTTTTCCTTCTAAATTCACCAAAGGTTAACATTAGATATTGCCTCATTTGCATATTTAGACATTTTAGAAAACTTGTAATACAAAAAAAAAAAATGCTGTCTTGATGTAAGTAATCAACTAGGGAAGTTGCATGATGATATCTATTAGTTACATTGACCCTATTCACCTGTGGTGTCTCCCCTTACCTCTCTAATCTGCTCTCATCTGATCACAAAGGTTTGTATGACAATAACTAGACCATTACAGGCCACAGTATGTTATGGTTCATATGCAGTACGGTCCTGTTGACATGTTACCCTGCTACAGGCATCAGATAGATACTTTATTGATCCCGAAGGAAATTCAGGCATCCAGTAGCTTAATCAACACGTCCCAACACCAACACACCTTACAAAGAGATCAAATTGAATAGATTAAAGTAAAATAAAATAAAAATAAGATAACATAAGTACAGCAGTGAAGTGACAGTGTGCCAATGGTAGTGCTAGGGTACTGAATATAGTAGTGTATATTATAGTGTACTGTATGATACAGTAGTGTAATGTAATAGTATAATAGTAGTATAGCTGTATAATATGATACAACAAGAAGATGTAAGAAATGCTATGAGAAGATATTATAATAACAATAATAATAATATAATGGTGTAGTATAGGTTTTTACAACAATAATACTACTACTAATAATAATATTAATACTAATGACGGTAATATATATTTATATATTTATATATATAATATGAGTGAAAGATACAGTTTTCAGCAGTCAAATACTCAGGTGAGTGTGAACACAATTTGAACTAAACAAACAATAACAAATATGGATATGAATACAAATAGCATCAGTACAATGGCTAACATAGCCAGTAATCAGCTGATCAGATGATTAACTCCTCTGCTGTGGCAGTGGTGTCTTGTGGACTTTATTTCAATGATTGAATATTTAAGATGTCTTTTATACCCATGAGTTTAAAGGAACAGTGTGTAACATTTTGGGGGATCTATTGGCAGCAATGGCATAAGATATTCATATTTTCTTTAGAGTGTAATCACCTGAAAATAAGAAAGTTTGTTTTTTCGTTCCCTTACAATAAGTCGTTTCTATCTACATACAGAGCAGGTCCTCTTCACAGAGCTGGACTAAAAACCTCACTTTCGTGGTGTCATTCACACTTCTGCACGAGCCTGTTTGGCCCTTAGTGTAAAGCAGTTTGGCATTATGGATCTTCTAATTTCATATGCAGTGATTATTACAGCAGGGAATGCTGGGAATAGTTTTGATTGGAGCCTGTGGAGTAAATGAATTGTCCTGCAACCACACAGCAGTCTCTGGGCGAGAATGAATTAGACTGATTGAACACCTCAATAAGAGGGAGTACGACTACACACCCACACACACACACACACACACACACACACACAGGGAAATGGTCCTTCCGTCACTCAAACACTTGCACACAAGCACAGGCTCCATCATACACACAAACACGATCAATTTACACATCAGGCATTGTATTGATCAGGCTATTTGCTGCTCCAGTCCCCTGCCATGGCCTTTCAATTAAGACGGGAAAGAAGAGACAGAGAAAGGAGGACTGAAATATAGATGAGATGCAAACGATGAATAAAATGATCAACCTGCATCTTTACTTTTTCATTAAAAAAGTTAGAGTGAGATATTTTAATTGTGTTTATCCTGTAATTGGAACTAAATATATGGTTGGATCTTACATCCAGGGCTGTTTGTGAACTTTTTAAAGTGTGCTTATTTAAATGCATTGATTATCATGCCAAGATGGAGAAATTAAAGAATCACCTAATGATTATGTGTTTTTTTTTTTTTTTTTCAAAACAGCCTCTGGAGAAAGAATGGGCTACATTTAGACTGAAAATGGCACTGTGTTGAAAAAAACAACAACAAACACTTCTACAGAAGCATATATATATATATATATTTCATTTGATGCAAGTATATCTGGGTCTAAATGAAGAAACAAACCCAAAATTTACAATCCCGCCCCACCTACGGTGAAGGAGGCAGTTGGTCGGTGCAGTCAATCCCAGCACGCTCAAGCTAACATAAGCGGACAGATCTAGCGGCATGAGGCCGTGTCCATTCATAACTGACATGAGGCTGTTAGGAAACACACCTCAGCCGGTGTAGCGGCGTTGAGCATGTCAGTTGTTGTGTTGCACCTGACCCCTCTCTAAGCATGATACACCTACATTTTCCCGTGATCCTTGATGACCCGGGGAATGTGGTGTGCAGGGTGTCCTGTAATGTTTGTCTGTGTGAGTTAGAACAAAGGTTACCATATTGTAACCCTAGTTCTATAAACACAGACAGAGCCCTCTACCAAGGGGGCCCCCAGTCATTCCTATGAGAGTTGCTCATTGGCGCATGAAGCCTAAATGGCTCGACTTCCGTCTGGAAAAGTACTCGGATCTTGGCGGATCTTGGGCACATGGGACATGCACAGCTCGGTCACATGACTCAGTCACTGTGTCCCAACGTCACGCCGTCGTCACGGCTTGCGCTCCAGCCTCGGTCTGGGTTTCACTCACTTGAACGGAGGAAGGGAAATAACTCTGGATTTAGCTATTAGTGCATTTTACAACTTTAAAAACGTATTTCTTAAAAAAAGGGCTATTAGAGTGTTCATACTGGGAAGTTGATTCACCTCAAAATAAATTATCCGCTGAGTTACAGATGTCTCTTTCCCAATGTAAGTCTATGGGAAAAAGTATTTTTGGGCCCAATGCATCACGTGACTGACACAGAAGTTGCAGTACCGCCGTTTGGCCACTACGAACTTCCGGATTGACGTCCGGCGCATTTCCTGGGGGCTTGCTGACAGTGAGGGACGCTGCCTTATATACTGTGGGGATATTCGGTACGTACTCAGGTAGGCATGTCCTGATTGGCTATGTTTATACAAAATTCAGTGGGTAAATGCATGTTACGTGATTGGGGATCAATATTACCCAGCTGGTAGAAGGCTCCACATGTGCTGATATAACTAGGGTTACAATATCTTAACCTTTGTTTTGAAAACACCTTACTTAAATCAGGGTTTGGACATCAGCTGGTTCAGGTGTGCTAGAGCAGCGAGAACTGGATCATAGGCAGGTAGGGGGTCAGGAGGTTTGGAGTTGGGAACCCATGGTCTAGGCTATAGACCTATATGGGCTATATACTGTATATATACATTTTTATACTTTTATTATACTTTTATTATTTTATTTTAATATCCTGTTGGTTTTCAATTGGTCTGAGTGTTTTATTGGGTTGTTTTTATGTATTTTATGTATAATTGCACAGCACTTTGGTCAACTTTAGTTGTTTTTAAATGTGCTTTATAAATAGAATTGGATTCTTCATCTGTCAGAGTGGATGATTACTCACTGAAATCAATCTAACTGTCCATGCTTTCAATGTCAGTAAAACTAAGCTCATTTTAACTTGACCACCACAGAGAGTAAAACATATAAATCAACCAGCAGATTAGTCTATATGCTATCCGTGCATTCCACCTCCGCTGGTGCACTGATGCTGAGACTAAGGTCACCGACACAGACCTTGTTTTCCTCACCAGTGCACAAGGAAATGGCAAAATCACTAAACAGGGGCATGTTAAGGCAGGTAAAGCCAGGTGAGCACGACCACCAAAAAGGTCAAACACACGCATCCTCGTCTACCACCCCTTGAAAAAAAATCTATCTCTGTGCATTCAGTGTCTATTTCATTAAATGCTTTTATTTTGCTTTTCTTATTTTTTTGTATCTTGGAGCTCTTTCCTGAGGGATACCCCTCTAGCACACAGCAAGTGATAGCGTTTTTTATGTTTTCGGTTTGTTTGGACTGAGAAGTGGGTAGTCAGCATGGGTAACAGTGGTTGAACTGACAAACGGTGTCAGCTACAGTATGCCAAACATCTGTCTTCGTAACAAAAGATTCAAAGAAAAAGACGTCACAGAGGGCGACAGTTCGATTGAAATGAAACAAGCGAGACAACCCTGAGAGTGTTAGCTGTAGCTCTTTGTTCAAGGGAAGGGAGGTCTTAACCCACTCACACACACACTTACCCCATTTGGTGTCAACTTATGGGGATCTCAATATTTGCTTAACACACACGCACACCAAGCACTTTCTCTCCTGCAACATTAATGCAACAGATATGACCCCTGCGTGAACTCTGCAGTAAAACGTGTGTGTGTGTGTGTGTGTGTGTGTGTGTGTGTGTGTGCGTGTGTGTGTGTGTGTGTATGTTTGTATGCGTGCATGTCAGGGGGTTGTACAAAGTGCCCTCCATAGCCGAGTCATGTCTCTTAAACCTCCCCAGCCAGCTGAAGGGAGACAGAACGTCTCACATCAATTATTGAGCCGCAGAAAGAAAAGAGGGGGTTGGGAGAGATGGAGGGAGGGAGGCAGAAAGAGACGTTGAGAGATAGATGGAGGAAAATAAGAAGACAAGGGGACGGGGGAAGGAGGGATGGATGGATGGAGTGAGACAAGACAAAGATAAGACTGGTGTGATACAGTGGAGATGGAGAGAGAGAGAACAAGGTGTGACTCATAAGGAGAGTGTTTAATTCATGGCTTGGGTGAGAAAAACAAGTGTTTAAATATTAACATCTGTATAAAATGTTTTCGACTTGACCTCATCGCTCATGCACACTCAGGTCATTGTAAAGCAGACTGTTAAAAGCTGGATGAGGGGGGGAAGTGACATTTTTGGATTCAGATAAATAAAAACCTATTTTTATTCATTCACAAACTGGATATCAGGGAGGAAGCATAGACACACGTACACACATGCTGTGAAGACAAATGGGCTTTTAGTGGGCTTGGAGATGGAGTTTTTCTTTTAACAGAAAAGACTAATTTAGTTAGTGCTGGCAACTTACAACATCTTAAAATGGAGTAACCCTGTAATATGTGGCTTGGAATGCATCTGAATAACTATATATTATTCTGA
>CAKAOH010036974.1:0-57610 GCA_916701665.1 Sebastiscus tertius | reverse complement strand
CACCATAAAGTCAAGTTTACAATGTTTACTGAGGTAATAAATCAAGTGAGAAGTAGGGTCATTTTCTCATAGACTTCTATATAATCAGACTTCTTTTTGCAACCAGAGGAGTCGCCCCCTGCTGGCTGTTAGAGAGAATGCAAGTTTAAAGCACTTCAGCATTGGCTTCACCTTTGTCCACTGGTTGGTAGGCACTCCAGATACCCAGACGTATGTGCACAAGCACTGAAAAAGTGAGTTTTTCATTTGTCCCCTTTAAGACTCTATTATATGTATCATTATATTTACAGACATTCGTGGTCCCCAGAGAATGAATCCTTTGACTCTTCCTCCAGTTTTAAATGTCTCGACAACTATTGGATGGATTTTCATGGAAATTTGATTCACTTATTCATGTTCCCATTGTCATAACTTTGGTGGTTTCATCGAGCGCTAAAAAGTTAGATGTTAGCTAACTAGAAACATACACAGCGGTCATGTGAGACCGTTTAGTTGAGTCAGTGTCATTAGCCGTGTTTCCATTCACATGTTTTTATTCACATTTTGAAGTATCTCATTAGAGATTAAGCTGTATGGAAAGGGCAAAATTCGATAAAACTTCCTCAATTGCGAAAAACTGTTTTTACGCTCGCTTGAGGTGGTTTTTGCCTTTGTCAAAAAAGAGTTCATTGCGCTAAATGGATTATGGAAACGCCAAATACATTTTGACATATTGAACATTTCGCTCACATGACTGATCAGCTGTTTCCGCTGTCGGTGTCTTCTCGTTATTCCCATAATGTGAGAATTCTCGTCTTCGTCTCTGGACAACGTGAATCACAGCCAATACTAGCTGACATGAAAGAACAATTAAAACTTGTTGTTTACTCGCTCCAAACCAGTTAATGGAAATGCACATTTCTTTTTTCGTGACATTTCAAGTTCACTTAAAATTCGCTGGACAATTATATCAAAACATGGCTAATATTTCTGAAATTGTTTGTTGCTGAAAATGAAATCTCTTGGTCTTTTCTTCGCTTTGTGCCACTGAGAAGGAGCTCAGTGGAAAGTCTCTTTGCTGACTTTCCACCTCCGAAATTCACTTTAAGTTTGAATTTATCTTTAGGAATCAGCCTCATGGAACGGTGAATATCAAAGGATAGAAATGAAAACAAATTGTAATAAACCTTAAATCATCCCCAGATTTTATGGCCAGTAGTTGCAGAGATGATCTCCGTCTGGTCCGATGTGTCGGAGGGACCCACCGACTGACCAGCCTCCTAAAAAAAACTGACTGCAGCCTGTAATCAGTCATTTTGTAAGTGAAGGTGTCACTGTTTGCAAATGGAGGATCTCTCATTTTGGAACCAAACTCCAGTATATAGTCCCTCCTGTGTGTGTGTGTGTGTGTGTGTGTGTGTGTGTGTGTGTGTCGTTGCACGCTGCCGGCAAATGCAGTGATGACTCATGCTACACACACACACACACACAAGCACCATCTGTTTGACAGGCAGGCTGAATCATACAGCGGAGGGAAGCAGTGTGTGTGTATGTGTGTGTGTGTGTGAGGCCCGTTAGGATGTGGCGGCGGCGGCAGCGCGCGGCAGCACAGCTCGACAGCCTGTCGTCAACGGAGACCGCCGTGACACTGTGACCGTGGAAACAGGATGTACGAGAGATGTCCGAGTACAAAAGGCAAGACGGAGAGGGAGAGAGAGAGAGTGTTTTTATTTTTGTATTTTACCTCGACGTGCTTCAGCCTCCGTCTCCATTTTTTTTCTGAATGTTTCAGTCTCTGCTGGTAGCTCAGACCATGGACAGGGTTTGTTTTGGTTTTTAGTGTGTGTGTGTGTGTGTGTGTGTGTGTGTGTGTTTGATCACAGGTGAGTAATGCTATGTTCAGTAAGGATGATGCCAACTGGCTGCAGATGCTGCTGCTGCTACTGGTGCGTTATCAGTACTGCACATTCTCATTGGACAACACTACCGACATGAACTAGCGCACCCACCACTGGTCGGTCTAATTAAGGGTTTCTCAATCATTTCCTACTCGTGACGCCATTTTTAGGTCCCAAAATCAGGAGTCACTTAAGAGATCAATAAGCCTTGATAACCATCTTTAAACAATGACCTATTTCAAATTTTGCAAGTGAGTGAGTTTTTGCAAGTGAGTCTTAATTTAGTGAAATTGAGTTTACAGCATCATTGTTGGTTCTTCCTTCTACAACGGTTCACCCTCTGGAGTCTTCCTGACCATTGTTGTTTGTCTTTACTATTTTTTGTGTGTTTGAAACTTTCTGAACAACTTTATGTGTCTGGATCAAAGTTCACTCTGCGATTATTATTATCAAAGATCTTTTCAAACTTGACAACATAAATATTCTAAATGGGCCCCTTTGCACTTCCTGTTGCAAAGTTTGTTAATGCAGTAGCTGACAGGAAGTAAACTTGGACCAAAGCTGTTGCCCTAGCAACAGAACGGCAATGAAAAGGTCTATACTCTGCTGCTGTTTCCAGCTTTCACTGATGATGAAACCAGAGGCGTGGATTCGAGTCAGACTGGAGTCACAAATTTGTTGACTTTAGACTCGACTTTACAAAATCAAAAAGACTTGCAACTCGACTTGGACTTTCACACCAAAGCCTCGTTACTTCACTTGGACTAGAGCCTTTAGACTTGAAAATACTTGATACATAAGTGTGTTATTTTCCTGAATCAACTAACGGTAACACTTTGTTTGAACCAATCTGACAGCATCCAAACAAGTTGCAGGAGAGAACCATGAAGAACTAATGTTACATTACTGAGCGCCAGATGGAAAAAATTATAACAAAGATAATTCTGTTTGCGTACAAACAATACACAGAGACTTACAGGAGATTACAGGAGATGCATTACTTTGCATTATTTGGTGAAGAGCGTATTGTGCCAGTTTCAGACTCGAAACTCAAAGCTTAGGACTTGGGACTTGTCCGTCTTGACTTGGGATTTTTCAGTCTTGACTTGTGACTTGTCAGTCTTGACACAGGACTTGCCAATCTTGACTTGGGACTTGACTTCACAGTCTTGACCTGGGACTTGTCTGTTTTGACTTGGGACATTACTTGGGACGTCACAGTCTTGACTTGGGAGCTGGACTTGACACAACAATTTCGTATCAAAACAGTAAAAAGTAAATAAACCGTATTTTGGCGCCGCCCTTCAGCTCGCTGGTCACCATGGTAACTGATATATCTGGGTTTCTCTGTCCCGTTGCAGTGACAGCTACATTGTGCGCGTCAAAGCGGTGGTGATGACCAGAGACGATTCGAGTGGCGGCTGGTTGGCGCAGGACGGCTGCCTGAGCAGAGTGGGCGTGTGCAGGCTGCTGCCGAGCGAACTGCTGGGACGCAACACCTTCCTCATCCACGGAGAACGCCTCAAAGATAAGCAGGTCGGTGCAGCGCCATTTCATGTCAATACATTTTATTTAGTCTCATATCTTTTGCCATCTTTTGTCTTTGCGGACCTTCTACATGCACAAAAAAACTATATAACTAAAGGAAAGGAAAAAAAGCACAAAAGCATATTATAACTATATGTACATTATGATCGTCTCATCTTGTTTGTCTGATGTTATTTCTTTCCAGGTGATTCTGGAGTGTTTCTTAAAGAAGGATCTGGTCTACACAAAGGCCACGCCGACGTTCCACCACTGGAAGGTGGACAACAGGAAGTGTGGTCTGACCTTCCAGAGCCCGTCTGACGCCAGAGCCTTTGACCGCGGGGTGAGGAAAGCCCTGGAGGACCTGACCGAAGGTACTACGCACTGGTCACACACTTACAGCTCAAAGAAGTCAGAAGAAGATAACCAACTCAGGAGCAAAAAAAGGAAAAACAGATAGTTTTGTGGCAAGATGTTACAATTAACTTTCACAAACTGGAAACACGGACAACGCCGTGGTAGTGACCTGTCAATCACAAGGTAGCCATGCCCTAAAGCATCCCCTGCGTTATTGTCTATTTGACTCTAACGGGACCATCATTTATTAAATGAACACCATGCTGTATTGAAGAAGACTTGAAACTAGCGATTGAGTCCATAAACTCATGTTTACAATGTTTACTGAGGTAATAAATCAAGTGAGAAGGAGGGTCATTTTCTCATAGACTTCTATACAATCAGACTTCTTTTTGCAACCAGAGGAGTCGCCCCCTGCTGCAAGTTTAAAGCACTTCAGCATTGGCTTCACTTTTCAGACCCGGGAGTTGCCGACTGGTCCAAACCATGATTAGAACCACTGTTGGAGTGAAAGTAGCTAATCAAATAAAAGAAGTTGTGTCCTCCTGTGTGTCCTCCAGGGTCGACCACATCCTCATCGACGCTGCAGAACGAGGCGGAGCTCGGCGATGATGACGTCTTCACGGTGAGAAACTCGTCCTCCTCCAGCTGTTAAAACATTGATGAACACTGAGGATAGCTTCAATAACCAGTAAATGTCCAGGATCTTAAGGGATATCTGAGTGAAGTGAGCGTAAATACGGAGCCACATTTTTCCAACTTCATCTCCATCTTTCATTCATGTGAACCCATTATTCCTTACTTTTTTGAATGCAGTGCATCAGAATTCACATTCCTGGATAGAAACTGTGTTTTTCCTTCTCAGGTTTTCTGTATTGTAGCAGGAGGAAAATAGGGAGGGGCTGTTTTTTGTTATTTCGGGTTTGGATTTGGACAGGAGATGTTGCTTTTGTTTGCAGCGATAGGAACAAACTGCGTGTGTGTGTGGCTTTGGGAGGTGGCAGACAGGAAGTATGAAGGACGGGAGGGGTTTGGTATCCTGTGTTGTTTTTGACCAGACAAATGTCGCCGTCCTGTTTGGGGTTTGTCACCAATAGGAGCGGCACACATACACACACACACACACACACACACACACACACATACACACACACAGTTTGTTTGAGACACACACATGAGTTTTCCTCGTCTCCTTTCATGTTCGTACAGGTAAAAGAAACCATGTGAATGTCTATGTATGTTTTCTTATGTTCAGACAGGGATGTTCCAGCTTTAAAGGAGTGTTTCAACATTTTGGCAAATGACCTTATATATCAGACCGGCACATACAGGTACTTTGCAAAAAAGTCAAGGCCACGCCCCCTTTTGGAGGATAGAAAACCGAAGATCCCATAGACTTCAATGCAATTTGACGTATGTTTGGATTGTAATTTTGACAAATTCGTATGCATTCATCTCTTGTTAAATAAACGTTAGTTTTATACACATGTCTAATTATTATTTTGCGACCTTGCCTGAACCTGAACGTTCGCGATAGCTTAATAAATTAAGGTTGAACGCTGCCATGTCCATTCAGTCTTCCCCCGTCCAACACAATGGCCGGTTATTGCTTATCCAGACATTTATACATATTTGATTGAATCATGTTAGGCTAAGTGTTGTCTGTAAATAACCAACATGTTAATAGCCAACTGTTTGATCTATAGGCTGAGATTTAACAGTCTGATGCTGTTATGATGTTAATGTATGTCTGTATTATTGCAGCAGCCTCACACTCAAGCTAACATTAGCTAGCCATGCTAATCGCTGTCACTAGCATCATTCAGTGATTTACCACACTGACAGTGAATATTCACGTATCGGATGTGCCTCAAACGTTAACCTGCTACACAACAGTTTTTCATCATTTTCTCTCCTGTGACAGCGAGTTTTTTTCCCCCAAACGGGAGCGCAGCCTCGGAGATGACGCGATGCTGGTCTGGTCTATAGCTTGGAGCCATAAAGCCCTTCTATTATATCTTTTTTAGGACATGAAAGGGGAACAAATCGGAGATCAGCGTTTTTGGATTTATTGTTGGCACAACCAACTACACAACAACTCTTCGGCATAGCGTTATTGCTATTACCGGTTTGTTTAAAGTAGAAGTTTAGAGACATGTTTCAACTTCTTCTGTTTACTCTGTTACCGTCAATGAGGGACACAGGATTGTTTTCCCCCAAAAGGGGGCATGGTCATGCGAGACAACTCTGGATGACGTTTTGCCGGTCTGATGTATTTCCCTTATTGAGAAGATGGATGTCAGTTGCATTTTTTTTGTTAAGTATGGAGTCAGTTCGAGGTTAGCTTAGCTAAGCCTGACATCTCTCTTTCCTGCTCTTTACACTGTACTCTGTTCAAACAGCCCTAACCCAAACATATCCTGCATAGAGTGCATTAAAAGTTTCTGTCTCCTCCACCTCCATCCTCAGTCCGATGAAGGGACCAGGGCCTGCTTCCCTTTTCAGTCCAGTTTTTCCGTCTTTCCATTGGTTTCAAAGAAATATTGTGTATCGTTTCCGCGGGATGTCCAGCGCTGGAGAGGAGAGTCTGACCTGTCAGTATATCCGTCACTGAGATGCCTGTTTACATAGCTGGCCTCATTTAGAGGAGAGACTGAGGGGAACGAGGCTGAACCGCCCCGGCTGCAGATCATTCCCATCCGTCCTGTCTGCAAGACTGAAGTCTGGCTCCCCGAGGAGGAAGAAGAGGACGGGTCTTCAGCGCCTCGGTGGCGCTCGGAGGACAATGAGGATGTAGATCAACCTTCGTCAGGAGTAAATAAAACCCTCCCTGTCATGATGCAGTGCTTCCTCTGGAGGCCCCTGAATAACGGAGTAGATCTGGACAAACTGCTGGAATGTGTTTGTTGGAGAACAGCAGGAGTTTAAATCATGTAGTTATGTAACTATGGAGGTTTTGAGCACTGAACAACTACAGCTATGTCACAGGTTAAGTTTTACAGAATTTGCAATCCTACAAAATAGTTTCAAATTAAATTATTCTGACATTTTATCTAATGTACTCTAATAGACTAAAGCTGAGCTGTTTCTCGGCTATCGAGGGGTCTGAACTTCTGCAGCCAACCACCAAATCGGAAATAGTTACTCTTATTTTTTTTATGCCTCCGCGCCGGCGACAGCCATGGCGCTATGTTTTCGGATTGTCCGTCTGTTCGGTCCATTATCGATTCCTCAGGAACGCCTTGAGGGAATTCCTTCAAATTTGGCCCAAACATCCACTTGGACTCAAGAATGAACTGATTAGATTTTGGTGGTCAAAGGTCACTGTTACCTCACAAAACATGTTTTGGGCCATAACTCAAGAATGCAAATGCTAGTTATGACAACTTTACACAAATGTCAAATAGGATAAAACGATGAAGTGATGACACTGGACAGACATGGATGTAAACTGCAACTTGACTCTTTGCAACAACCATGAGGCGGTAATTCTAGTTGCCTAATGAAGGACGACACTGTTCAGGCAATGATTGTCAATCAGACTGAGTCCTTTAAAATGCGTCACTCACAAATTGTGTTGCTAAAAAATCTGGCCATTATCTCAAAGATTGCCTATGAAATCTAACTGTGTGTCTAATGCTGTGTTCCAGACAACTAGGAACTTGAACATTGCCAAACTCATACCAGAAAAAGTACAATGGAACGCCACTCAAAGAGCTCCTAATCCATCTATCACAACTTCACGAAGAAGCAGTTGTCTGACGTTACACTATGGAAGTGTACTTGTAAGGGATAATGTACAGCAAGCCGGTCATTGTTGTGAAATAAACCCCGACAGGGTGATGCGGCAAGGATTCATTTCACAACAATGACCCGCTAGCTGTACATTATCCTGCTTATTACATGGCTACTCAATAAATTTGACACAAACATGGTCCTCCAGAGTCTGACATCAGAACTGCGTCCATAGCAACGGTCTGTTATACATAGCAACAGTCTGTTATAAAGAAATAACAGACCGTAGAACACCGTGATTGACCAATCAGAATTGAGTATTCAACAAAGCCATGTAATAATGTAAATAGTAAACCATCAACTAAAAGGCAACGTAAAAAAAAAACAACGTTCTGCATGTAAACTGATATAATATAGAAATATGTCGCTATGTTATTAGATAGCTGGTTATGGTAAACAATCAATGAAAGTTATCTTCTCTGTACAAATGTTATTTGGGGAAACTTTAAAAATGCCCCCCAAAAAAACAAGTCAAGAGAGAAAAGTTGAATGCAAACAAAACTTACAGCTTTAACAGAATCAGTTCACACAGAATCCCATTAAGAAAACAGTTAAATATAGATTCACAGAAATATAAAATACGTCCAGAATATCAGCGAAATGTGTGTTTGCACAACTGCACAGCAAAAACTAACCCAGAAATGTGAGAAAGCAGTTTACTCATTTTGCTGTGAGGATCGTCAGGTTCTTCAGTTCCTCAGTTTTGTAGCGTTTGAAGGAAGTCTTCTTGTGTGATCCGAGCGAGCCACATGAAAGCTGCAGCTTGTGTCGACCATGAGGATGACGCAACCCAACACACGCCGCCGAGCGCTCACAGGGCCGCAGGCCGCAAAACGCCAGGCTGGGACTCATTTAAGACAGACCCAATAAAAACACAAAGACTTCAGAGACGTTTCTGCCACGCTGCTCTGGTTCTGGAGGTCTTTTATTTTTCCTCCTCGTTCTTGTCTAATTGCACACAGAAGTCTGGTGGAGTGAAGCTCAGGTGGTTTCAGAGAGGAACCGAGATGATACATGTCACATTGTTTGACATCATGAGTTGCAAAAAGAGAAAAGATTTCCTTATATTTATACAACTGCACACAGTGGGTTACCTTCTCAGGTGGAGGCAGATCAGTAATCAGTGGAGAGGTAAAAGGTCAATGACGTCACACTGTAGCACTTCTGGATTTAAACAGTTTAGTATATGTTAACAAATCAATCTCATCGAGAAGTCTATTTACTGTTCTGCACTGGGTTGCACCCAGTTCAAACCTAGTCTAGTTTGAAAATAATTTCTAACTTAAGTCAAAGTTTATGAGCTACTAATATTTTAATGGTTGCACCAGCTGAAATAGTCCCAACGTAATGATATTCACATGCAGTTTGGTCCAAGTCATAGTCAAGTCAGCACACTGACACACTGACAGCTGTTGTTGACTGTTGGGCTGCAGTTTGCCAAGTTATGATTTGAGCATATTTTTATGCTAAATGCAGTACCTGTGAGGGTTTAATAATAATAATAAATAATATTTGTCATTGTTTTGTGTTGTTAATTGATTTCCAATAATGAATATATACATATATCTGCATAAAGCAGCATATTTGCCCACTCCCATGTTGATAAGAGTCTTAAATACTTGACAAATCTTCCTTTAAGGTACATTTTGAACAGATAAAAAAATGTGTGATTAAGGACATTATGGACAATCATGTGATTAATCGTGATTAGTTAAGAGAGAACTTACTTACAGCTGGTGCAACAGGCTGCTGGAGCTTTTGATCAGATCACACGTTCTTCCTCAGGAGATGGAGTTTTCCCAGACAACATGAGCGAGAAAGCCTTAAAGTGCTCATAATAAAATGGAAGTTTTAACTTCTACTACTCTTTCCGTGCTCACAGCAGGTGTTTTTCATTCAGCTATCAGAGCCAAAACACCTGCTGTGACATCACTGATTGGGGTGTGGCCAGAAGAGCGACATACCTGAGTGTTTGAGATCATGTGCATTGAAGCAGCTGCAGTTTTCTAATCACCTCAGAAGGAGTCTTTAACCTTCCTGCAGCTTGTGTTCACACTGTCTCCTCTATTTCCTCCAGACGGCCACCGACAGCTCGTCCAACTCGTCCCAGAAGAGAGAGCCAGCGATGCACACGCTGGCCCCGCACAACTTCTGCGAGGCCCGTCGGCACCATTGCATCCTGGGACATTTCTACGAGCACCACCGGCCCTCTGATCACTACTTCCTGGACCAGGTGAGTAGAGGGTCAGAGTGGGAGCTGCGGCTGGGATTGATTGGACTAGAGATCTAATTCAACTTTCAACTCTACTTTCAGTGACCCACAGTTAGATAGAGATGACTGATAGAGATGCATATAAGGCATCACATGTATAAGTGAGGAAGAAATCAGCATTAATATGTCTTTGCAAAAAAAATTATTTGGTAACACTTCATTTTACAGGTCCACAAATTTCATGGTAATTAGGTGATAATTAGCAAGTAACCTATTTGAAATGTATTTGGAATTACTGCCAAATTACCCCAACATTAACCTCAAAATTGATCGAAAATTACTTTATTATAAACATTATTTAATAATCATATGCTAAAATAGCATATAATTGTTAAAATAGGTCCCTTAAGCTTGAGAAGCGGCTGTGCGCTGCTCTTCATCGGAGGTGGAAAACCAAAGCTAACAGAAGACACTTCTGATCAGGCACAAATCTCACCATTGTGTGACTTATTGTCTACACAAATGTAACCTGGTAGCTAATGTCATGATTCAGGGAGTTTTAAAGAAATTTCAAATAAGTTATTTGCTAATTATTATCTATTTACCAGCAGGCATGGCAATAAAGCATATCAATTCACTTTGTATTTTTTTCCTTGAAATGTTTTAAATAAATTACCAGCTATTGGGAAATAGGGGGATATAATCATTGATAATTCTGACGACTCTCTGCTTGGACACAAATGATGATATCAGTTGGTCCATAGAGGGCGCTATAATAAGGACTCCAAATATAAAGTGATATAGTGCACAAACATAGATAGGGAGTACAGATCTCTGTCTGCAAACTTCTCAATCAGCTTGCCTCTGTGACCCATAATGCCTCTGGTTTTTACTTTATTTTTTTACAACAATTTGGATCTCATTTGACTTAAATTTGCCCTGTGGAGTTTTCTTCTAAACAAATAAAAGTTATGTTTACATTCAGTGTTACTCATCCCAAACTCAGTGTGTCTGACTTTCTTCAGAAAACATTTGCAAAGATGATTTTTAAACCAAACTCCACAGGGAACCTTTAATTTACAAAGCGATGGTCATGTTCTTACACTAAAATCAACTGAAGGTCGAATAGTGATAAAAATGTCCTGAACCCCTTTGTTCCAGGTTGTACAGAAACATTATTTTAAATGTTGCATATCTGCAAAGTGTGTTTTTTTTAGATTTATTCGTAGAACACATTTGAGTCAACTAACCATGAAGAGTCCATCAGGCCTTGCGAGGAAAACAGGGGACTGCTGTTTGCAGCTGTTTCTGCTGACCTCATGTCCTCCTGGAGGACAAAGTCTTTAAATCTCTTCTGTGTCTCTGCAGGCGGTGCACATGTTCCCTCGTCACGTCAGCTTCCAGGTGGAGGAGGAAGAGATCGTACGCATCAACCCCCGCGAGCGAACCTGGCTCACCGGCTACGGGGACTACCGCCACGCTAACTCCACGCGTGACAAACTCACCCAGCCTGACAACCTCGTCGACGCCTACGTACACTTCGCCAAGAGCGAGCCGCCCAAACACGACTACACCTACCCGTACCCGCTGAGCTGCGACGTGCAGCGAGGCTGCAACGGCAAACCCGGGTGCCTGGAGCTGGGCAGCGGCCACAGAGCGGTGGTGACGGTGCAGCCGCGAGCCCTGCAACCCAAAGGCAAGAGGCGGAAGGAGGACGGCGAGCGTTCGCGCTGCGTTTACTGTCAGGACATGTTCAACCACGAGGACAACGGGCGGGGCCGCTGCCAGGAAGCCCCTGACCCCATTCAGACCTGCATCAGGCGAGTCAGCTTCATGTGGTGCGCGGACAGCCTGCTGTACCACTGCATGTCGGACCCGGAGGGGGATTACTCGGACCCGTGCTCCTGTGACACCAGCGACGAGCGCTTCTGCCTGCGCTGGACGGCGCTGGTGGGGCTGTCGCTGCTGGCACCCTGCATGTGCTGCTACGCCCCCCTCAGGGCGTGCTACCGCTGCGGCGTGGCCTGCCGCTGCTGTGGCGGGAAACACAAAGCTGTGGGCTGAGGCGTTGCAGGCCCCGCCCCCCTCACAGAGACAGCAAGGACTCATGGGAAACGGAGGCCGCTGTGATTTTGTTGTTGTTGTTTGTCTCGTCTCCGATTTCCAGAAGGAGGAGAACAAGAACTTCATCTCAACAGATGGAAAAAAAACGCTCCCTGTTGTTTTTGTCTTTTGTGACGTTGGGGACCAAATGGCTTCCAATTCTCACAAAGACCGAACAAAGAAGATTCATTTCTATATAAAATTATATGTATATATACGTATATATATATATATAGGCTATATATATATACTGTATATAAACAGGTACTTTATATTTTTACACTCATGTGTTTCAAAGGCTTGACTATGTCATTTCTTCAGCGTTGTGTGAGGTCAGAATGAATGTTGTTGAGTTTGTAGAGGGAACACAATACGCTGCAAAACATTTTAACCTTACAACATTTTAGGATGCACACAATCGTTTCCGAAAAAAAAAATGTGGCCAGATAATTTCACTTTAAAGGCTGAGTTCATAAATTTAAAGGTGCTATTGAAAACATTGATAACATTCAGCCACTCCCCGTTCCATTGCATTCACTTCACAACAAGTCGTTGCCAGGTGCTTTCTGTCAATCTCAGTCATTTATCTGTTTTTTCCACACTAACTGACGACCCAGAGATACCACCTGGTTCCAACTTCGTTTTACTATTGGCTCACAAGCCTTGTTAGAAGTGGGAACCAAACGTCAGATATCTTCCACAGAGATAAACAAAACATTAATTTTGGACCCGTCAAAATTTGTAAATGATTTATTCACAATCATATTTCTTTTTTCAGGAAAAGCCATACTTTTATTCAGCACCTTTCTAAAAGCTCTGTGGATGTATTATTATTCTTATTTTTTTTTATTTGTCTATATAAAAATGTTATCAATAAGACCTTTAAGGAACAAAACTTTTTTTTCCAAGTTAGATGAGAAGATGGATATCAGTCTCATGTCTGTGTGTTATGTCAGACTGGACAAAAACGGAAGACACGCGGGTATACTTAACAAATAATGTGATTTATTAACCAAAAAATAATCAAGACAAGGCAAACAAATAGATGGGAGGAGGCTGTAAAGTCAATAGTGTAAGGAGAGGATGAGTGAAACAAAAGACAAGAGAAAGAACCAAAAGCCACAAGGCAGAGATGTTTGGTGAGGACTGGCTCTTATGCAATGGGCACATCTGGCCCAGGTGTGTCCCATGCTGCTGATTACTCTCCAATCAAGGTCTGCAGCCCCGGAGGGAGAAAGCACAGCAACAGTAAATGCCCCCAAGCAGAGTGGCCGTCACAGTTATGCTGCAATCCGTTTACCTCGTAAATTGGAGGTCGGAGCTAAAGAGTCAAGAAGCAAAGTGGCGAAACTGATGTTCTTTTGATAATGGCTGCTGGATGGCACTGCTGCCATTTTGGACTGAAAACATCAATGAGTCTGTGACCGTGGATGTATAAAGACGTTCTGTGTCGGAGCTGGTAATGACGTCACGCCTAAGTTGACTGTACAACAAGTCAGAAAACTTAACGGAGTTGGCTCCAGCCAGGTTAGGCATTGTTAGCAATACCAGTTGACAACATTACGCCGGTGTTTTGTGCATACAAACATCGTAGCAACATGTCCACAGATAGAAGTTGGACAGTACTGTGTGCACGGCTGATTTAATGAGACACAAACCGTGTTTACTACAGCTTTTTTACTGTTCATGCACAGAACAGCCATCTTGGATTTGAGGTCGGGGGCTGGTGAGGTTCATCCAACTTTCCCAGTCGGAAATCGGACTTTAGGGGGCGTTTCCAGTTATAATTTCCGACTGGAAACTCAAAATTACAACTTGCTAGTTCAAATGGACCGCAGCATCAAGCATGGAGCTGGATTCAGGACATTGTTAGCCTAGCTTAGCATAAAGACTAGAAGCAGGGGGAAACCACTAGCCTGGCTCTGTCCAAAAATACATCTACCATCACTCTACAAATTAACATGTTATATCCAGTTTAATTCATTCAAATTCTCAGCAAGAAAGCTAATGTTTCTCTCTCCAACATTG
The DNA here is from genome assembly GCA_916701665.1 of Sebastiscus tertius. Classification (NCBI taxonomy): domain Eukaryota; kingdom Metazoa; phylum Chordata; class Actinopteri; order Perciformes; family Sebastidae; genus Sebastiscus; species Sebastiscus tertius. The sequence continues at coordinate 43,711 of CAKAOH010036974.1, read as the reverse complement.
TTTTTTCCTTTCTCTCATTTATTGTAATGAATTACAGAAGGTGAATGTTTTGCAGCTCTGGTTCCCCGACGTTCGGCAGAGGAACTCGACTGGTTTGAAAGCACCTTTCTAAAAACCTCCCAGCAAACTGAATAGATAAACCAGTTTGGCTGAGCAGTAAGCTGGCACAATGACGATTTGTCAGAAGGTAACTGTTTGCAAAACTGTGCATCAGAATGGTGATTTAAAAATGAATAATTAAAGTTTTGTGCAGGTCAATCAGACATTTTTGCAGCTACAAACAAAAGACAATTTGCACAGTTGAACCTCATTGAATCATCTCCTGCTGTGTTGCGTACTGGTCATACTGGTCTGTCTTTACTGGTTTGTGATTTGAAGGTTTGTTTGATGAACAAAAGAACAAAGAAACTCAGTGAGAGCAAAGCTATGGCAGGATACTGCTTCAGATACTTAAGCTTATGTGTGTGTGTGTGCAGGCTGTTTTCATACACCGTTCGTAGATATACCTACGAAAAGTAAATGCACTGTAAATTGTAAATATCCCACAAAATCAATTTGTATCCACGTAATCGTCGGGGTGGATGGGTGGGTCAAAAAACACCAGACTTTCACCCAGGAGACCGCTGTTCGTGTCCCGCGTGAAACGAGAAGTAAACGTTGATTTAATTTTCACGTAACTTCTGTACTAAAATTACACCACTTCCGGTGGTATTTTAACCCAAACCACGATCTTTTCCTAAACCTAACCAAGTAGTTTTTGTCACGGAAGTTCCGTACTTAAGTTACGTCACTTCCGATGCAGCGTAACCACTTCCGGTTCGGCGTAACTTAACTATGATCTTTTCCTAAACCTAACTAAGTAGTTTTGTTGCCTAAACCTAACCAAGTTATTTCTGTGAAGACAGAAACTTATTTTGAAAAGACTGGAGCGGAAATTGACACTGGACATTTGTACGAAAACATACGAAAAATGAGGAATAACTTTTCGTAAGATATCATACGAACCGTTGTATGAGAATGTGTGTGTGTGTGTGTCTGTGTGTGTGTGAGAGCTGGGTATCAAAAACAAACCTTTTATTGGTATAAATATCGGCACAAATGCCAGAAAAATCATCGAACATTGTCAGAATATTTGAGTCTCACAGTTAGAACTTAACTCAAAGACACTTTCCTCACATTACTTTACTAATTCACAAAATGTTTGACAACAAAAGTGTTGGGTTGGCCTGTTTCTCCTTTAGAAATTTACCCCCTTAAAATTATTTTTTAAAGAAAGGTAAAAGAAAAGGTAAACAGAACTGTGATCCCACAACATTTTTACGAAATGAGCACAAAGTCTGAAAATGCAGATAAACAACACTGTAACAACAACAGTCGCTACTCTTCCTGTCCACATAATGTATTTACAATACTTCAATGAGAAAAACATCCCAGTCCGTTCGCACAAAAAGTTGTATAAATGCCACAATAATGTGGTTTAAGGTGTTTAGCGCGCAATAAGTATGCCTTTCTTGATTTACACGTGTCAATTATACGCCATGTATCCTGCATTGACTGCAATGGAAACGCATCCGCGTATAAATACTTCGGTAAGAGTTTGTGATGTAATATTAAAAGCGTGAAAGACCACTTATCATGGGTGGGTCCAACAATCACCGGACTTTTAACCAGAAGACTTGTGTTGACCGGCGTTTTGTTTTGTAAGTTACGTTAGTGACGTTTGTCACGTGATGATTTGTTTTTTAATCGATGTTTGTGACGTGTTTTCCGTAGTTGTGTTCCGTTGTTTCTGTACGTGTTTTACTTAGTTTACGTACTTATTTTAAGCCCAACCATGATGTTTTTTCCCTTAACCTAACTAAGTGGGTTTTCTTGCCTGAACCTTAGTTAGTGTTTTGTGGCGTAGAAATGACACACAAAAAGGCTAAAATGCGTACTCATGACACGCCGAATGTCCATGTAATGTCCGAGGTATTTTTTACACCTTCCTCTGAGATCGGTTTGGACATCCATATACACCGTAAGTATTGTCTTGTCTAGTACCACAGATACATAATTAGATCACCTCTTAGAGATCCAAAGTAATCAATAAGGATTACAAATAAATTAGGATGGATAAAGATAGACTCCATTTCTTGTGTAAATGAATACAATCTAAACATTTTATTAACGACTTTACGGTAAGGTGTTCCATCACTCGATGATTTATTGAGTATCTTTTGTGGTAAAGAAACAGATTCAATATTAAATCTTCATTTTAAGACTTTGTGCTCATTTCAGAGTTCATTAACCGTGTGAGCGAGAGGCCTGAACACTGAGTGGTTGTGATTCTCTCAAAGCTAAAACTAGTGAATAAGCTACAGCAGTTCTGTATACAATAACTCAGTCTTCATCACGACACAGAAGAACAAACTTCATGCTAAATTATTTATTGTCCTTGTCATGCGGGCGGGAGCAGGTGCTTTGGTGTTTTCTTTCTTCTTTGTTTAATCTTCTTGTGTGAGTCTCGACTTAACGATCACGTGAAAGTTTTGACAACTCGTAATTCTTCTGAATGTGGAGACAAACTAAACAACCAGTCAGACCGTTTGCTGTGATGAAGCAGCTCCCACAGTTTGTCTCATATAGCTTCGGTTTAAGTCTTAAAGCTGCTGAACATTTTCCAAATGATACCATCAGTTTTTGGTTTGATTTCCCTCCTCCGAGGCCGCCACTGGTCTCAGGTCAGTTTTATGAAAATCAACTCGCAAAGACTTGAAATTTGATTTGCATCATTAATCTTTAATTTAGCTTTATTTATTACATTTTTAATTGTTTATATTACATATTTTATTTTTACTTTGTCATCATGTTGATCCACAGTCAGTTCCACGCAGGGACCATTTTGGTAGTGCATACAATGGATGAGGGGAATTTTGTGGTTTTTTTAGATACATTTTTTGCTCTTTTTCATCCAACTTCCAAATCTTGTGTGTCACAGTTTAAGCTGAGTTCGAGCTTTTTAGATACACACGATACAGTTTTAACATTTTTGATGTATTTTTTTTAGTTTTCCCGACATCCAATCATTTGCATACAATAACAATTAGAAAACTGTTGAAACTTCCTTGAGTTTTATAATCATTCACAGTGAATCCAAAATCAACATTAATGTTCGTCAGCGCTATAGTAAGGTTTAAGTGCAGATTGATTGGTGAAATATGTGCCACTGAATTGTAGATATCTGTAATGAGAAACTCCATGCACATGAATGGCAAAAGTAGTTTGAATCGTACTAGTCAAAATGTAATTAGAGATATCTAAAATTAGAGTTTTGCCTCGTCAAAATAGAATTAGGAATATCTTGAATTAGAGTTTTGACCAGGTAAAATGACGTTGCAGATATCTCTAATGAATATCCTGTCTACCTATTAAATGTTAAAACTCTACACGATGACACTGAAAACAGAGTTTCTGAAAATCTTCACCCTGGCCGGGGTTTTCTAAAAGCTCCGTTTCCAGTGACCTAAAACACCGTTTACGTGTGGACGAAAGGCCTCAGTCTTGTTATGTAATTCAGAAATAAATGGAAACAAGTGGCTGCCTGGAATGGTAGAAAATATACATTGACTTTTCTAAAACACAGCACATAATTTACAAAAATAGTTAGCTGTAATGAAAAGTACACATGATTAGCAGTCGGCTAAAACGGGTACGGTCCTTTAATGGTAGGAAAACTTCAAAATAATCTCAAAACTGCATCAACTAAGTGTTGACTAGGTTTATATATATCTGTAGCAGGTTTCAAGTCTCTATTTTATTTTCATAGAAATTTCAGATTCAAACCATTTGTTGCCTGAATGGTATAAAATGAATTAAAATAACTAATGGTTATGATTTGGAAGATGGTTGGCAGTGATGTAAAACATAAAACATGCAGGCAATTTGCATTAAACGTCTGCAACTTACAAAACCACCAGAATGATAAATGCACCTTTAATTTAATAAGAGACTCTGAAGGCTGAAGCAAGCAGCAATCAGAAGGAGTGAAGCCCTCCGTTATAAAGCTGTCGTCCCGTCTGTCTGTCTGTCTGTCTGTCTGTCTGTCTGTCTGTCTGTCTGTCTGTCTCACCTCTCTGCTGTGTTTCCTGTCAGTCAAGCTTCATGATACTGCTGCCATCCGTTGTAGAGAAGATTCCCATATTTACTTTTCTATCTGTGGCGAGGAAAGTGAACCAAAAGCAGTCAGTGTGTCGGGCGCAGCGTCTCCGGCCTGCGCTCTCTTCAGCTATTAAAGGAAAGTGCCTGAAGCCTCCTCTTCATTTATGTCCTGATGTATATTTCAGAAAATAATAACTGTGTAAAAGAAAAAAAAATAAGAGCAAAGGTTGTATTCATTGGTTTGTCTTTTTTATATAATTCACATTTTTACCTATGTAAAAAAACAGAATATACATATACATATATATGTATATGTATATGTATATGTATCAAGTGTATGATGTACATTTTCAGTTCTATTTTTTTATTGTTTCTAATATGATGGATGTAAATCTCTTCTAAGAGACAATGAGACGTGTATAAATACAAATACATCATCTGGAAACTAAAGAAACAGCCTGTGTGTGTGTGTGTGTGTGTGTGTGTGTGTGTGTGTGTGTGTGTGTGTGTGTGTGTGTGTGTGTGTGTCTGTGTGTGTGTGTGTGTGTGTTTCTGAGACAATCGCACAATAATCTTAAAACACAAAAGTCCTCAAGCATGTTCTTTGTATTCCTGACTCCATATTTGGGGTTTTCACAGGCACTTTACCAAACTTTGGGATTGTTAAAAAAAAAGAAAAATGGCAGTTGTCAAATTTGACATATTACTGTACTGTATGAGTTAGGGAGACTATATGACAGTTATAAAAGTTGCAAAGATTTGGGGGTTGCAATCACTAATTTAGAGATTTATAAGCAATATAACAAACTTTGGTATGAAAAAAACTACATTTTGTGGGCTGTTTCACTACATTTTATGACATAGGAGCAACATAACAACTTTGGGATTATAAAAAAAAGCATTTGCGGGGTGTTGTATAAAATGTGGGTGCACAATAACACATTTTGACTTTAACTTAAATTGGTTTAAAGGTTTACACAGTGTGTAGGATTTATCGGCATCTGGTGGTGTGGTTGCAGATTGCAACCAACTGAATACCGCTCTGATCACTCCTCCCTTTCCGAAAACTGTGGTAACGCCGTTCGCCTCGCTCAGAGGTCATTCTTACCATAATAACAGTACTTTAGGAGCAACGGAAGTCAGACGACGGCTGGCGGTACCACGGTTTTGTACTCTGTGGCTCACATTACCACAGTTGCACAACGGTGGCCTTCAGGTAACGTAAAAACATGAAAGGCTCTCTCTAGAGCCAGTGTTTGGTTTGTCCGTTCTGGGCTACTGTAGAAACATGGCGGACTCCGTGAAGAGGACCCGCTCCCTGTGTATATATGAAGGGCTCATTGTAAGCTAATGAAAATACAACGATTCTTAGTTTCAGGTGATTATACACTAATGAAAACATAGTTATGAATATTATATTCCATTTCTGCTAATAGATCCCCCTAAACGTTACACACTGGACCTTGAAATTCAGCAAACATGTCAAATTTGGGAACTTTAATAAACAGTTTAAAGATAAATGGAAGGGAAGACAAATTTATCCAGTTACACTTATCTAGATCAGGTAAAAGAGCAGAAGTCCAAAAAGCAGGCAGAGATGATGAAGGCTGGAAGTTGAACACACATGATCTGAGTGAATGACTGCATGTGCTGATATACTACATGCTACTGGGTTGATGGGGAAGTGGGAACAGGTGTGCAGGTGGGCGGGCGAGGTCAGATGATGGGAACACAGGTGTTACTGCAGGTAACAGATACAGAGCACATGAGGGATTATGGGATTATAAAAAAATAAATAAGGAACTTTATATCAGCTTTCTCATCAACTATTCCTTTAAAACTGTAGGAATTGTGTTTGATGATGTTATATTTGAGGTAAAAGACACTTTTGGTTCTTGATTTGATACAGCAGAATCAATTTGGATGATGTTGAGATATCTTAAAAGTGTCACATAGATGGACAGTCAGGTCAGGTCAGATCGTGTTCATTTAGCGCTGCAGAAAACAGCACACACACACACACACACACACACACACACACACACACACACACAGTGTTTGAGAGCAGGATGGGATAGGAGGGGTGGTGTGCTGGCGGGGTTGGTGGTCTATCGCAGTCACATTTGTTTCAGATTTCATCCGCGTAAACAAAGCAAGGCAGGCAGACTCACTGGGGCCTCAGTAAATCAGGCCCAGACGAGCGACCCGACCCGCTGGATTCCTCACACTCTGCTCTGCTGGGGAGGCCCGACACACACACACACACACACACACACACACACACACACACACACACACACACACACACACACGGTCTCTGGATCTTTGCAGGGGTGATTTTCCAGCCTTGTTTATGGTAATTAGGTTGTTTTTATGTTTTTTTCTTGAGCGCATCTTCAACTCAACAACAACGTTTGTTTGCTGCTTCTTTTTGAGTTGTATCAAAAACATGTAGTTTAGTTTAGACACTGGATGTGTGTGTGTTGGTTGGTAGATGACAACGTGTGTCTGGTACTGACCAGCAGCGGTGGAAGAAGTACTCATATCTTTTACTTAAAGGAACAGTGTGCAGGATTATGGGGATATAATGGAATATAACATCCATAACTGTTTTCTTTAGTGTATAATCACTTAAAACTAAGAATTGTTTTGTTAATTTAAAATGAGCCCTATCTACATAGGGGGGTGGGTCATGCAGAGTTTCAGATGTCTCTTTCCCAATGTAAGTCTATGGGAAAAAGTCTTATTAGGCCCAATGGCATCCCCGTGACCGAGCGGACGCTGCTGCGCCTGCTCCATGGGCCCAATAAATGCGGAAGAACGCCGGAAGATCTGGGTACTTTTCCAGTTGGAAGTCGAGCCATTTTGGCTTCATGTGCCACTGAGAAACTCTCATAGGAATGAACGGGGCCCTGCCTCCAACACTGTATCCAGTTCTCTTAATACATCCATGCCCAGAACGGACAAACCAAACACTGGCTCTAGAGAGAGCCTTTCATGTTTTTACGTTACCTGAAGACCACCGTAGTTCTCCGACATGCTTGGAAAGCAGTGGGGCAACCTCCGGGTCTGAAAAGTGAAGCCAATGCTGAAGTGCCTTAAACCTGCATTCTTTCTAACAGCCAGCAGGGGGCGACTCCTCTGGTTGCAAAAAGAAGTCTGATTGTATAGAAGTCTATGAGAAAACGTTCCTACTTCTCACTTGATTTATTACCTCAGTAAACATTGTAAACATGAGTTTATGGTCTCAGTCGCTAGTTTCAAGTCTTCTTCAATACAGCATGATGTTCATTTAGTAAATTATGGTCCAATTTAGAGTCAAATAGACCATAAAGCAGGGTATGCTTTAGGGCGTGGCGACCTTGTGATTAACAGGTCGCTAACATGGCGTTGTCCAGTCCGTGTTTTCGTCTTACAACTTTAAAACTTTCAACAGTGTGTTTTTAGTTCATGAAAGTTAATTGTAACATTTTTGGTCACCTAAAAATGTCTTATTCAGCATTCGGTTGTACTTAGCTCCACCCTTTTGTGTCATTTTTGGTTACAAAAAAACAAGATGGCGACAGCTAAATACGGTCATGTCTAGAAGGTAACCCGCAAATTGCGAAATCTGATCTGAGATCAGCAAAAACTTACAAAAACTCTCGCGGGACTCGCTGCCCGATGACCTATCTGAACCTTAACTTGTCGAGATCAATGCCTAACCTTAACCAGTTCCCACAACTCGTGGGTTCCCTTCTAGACACGACTGACAAATACCAAGATGAACACACGGAGGCAATGTGATGGCACCAAGGTGAGCTAGAGTCGCTCTGTTGTTTGAATCCCGTTACCATAGATACGAAAGTGTGTGGGAATTCCTCAGTCAGCGCCCGGGAAACCGTCCCACATCAAAAGCAGCCGGCGTCTGGAGTTTGGTTGTGCAACAGTGACCCTCTAAAGCAGCAGGTTTCATCCTCCATAATGAGACCCACATTCTGTCCGTCCTCCGTCCTTTGTCGGCTCTGGAGATCCTTAAAACCGCACAAGAAAGAGATGAGCTGCTTTATTCTAAATCTTCCCTTTAATCCCGTTTTGCAGAGGACGGTGTCATCGCCATTTCAGACAACAGACATGAAGACACAGCAGCACCAGGCGTCTATAAATCACTTTGCTTTATTTAAATCAGCGGTTGGCAGTTATGCTATAAACAAAACATAAAAAGGACGACCAAAAATAATATCCAGCAAGAATAACTGTACTTGGCACTTGATGACCGTGTTTGTCAAGAGGAAATTATACATTTATATTTATATATGTGAGCCAAGTGCCTCCAATATACACATAAGAGCCGAGACGGAAAACCACAAATACCAGCTTTTACGTGGTCTCCACTTCCTGACACCAGATTCTAATTAATATTACAAATAATATTTCAGTAACCCACACAAAATCACCTACTCCTGCAACCCCAAACCCACAAATTCATCTTCAGTACAGCCGAGACCGAGAAGGAGAGGGAGGTGTGGTCATGATGAGGAAAAAGAAAAAATGGAAGAATCAGGATGAGAGGAATGCAAATTCAAATGGAAAAGACTTCCAGAGTGCATATTTAGTGTTTTAGATGCACAAACATCCCAGAATTATCTCATTGGTTGTACAGAGCATGTGTTCAGGGCTCAATTTAACTGCAAATGATGCTGAGGCTCATGGGTACTGTAGTATCTACAGCCACTCAACATTAGAAAAATGATTTTTTTCTGAGGCTAAATCTTATAACCGATGGCTGTAATATAATCTCATTCAATTATTCCTGTGAATTTACAGTCGGTAAAAATCATAATTAATATTATTATATTATTGTCGGGTACTTTATTCCATTTCATTTTTGTATTATTTTAATTATCTGATTTTATTTGCCTCATTGCCTCCTGAAATTGTTTAATTCCAGTCCAATCATGTAAAACAAAACTTTGTTTTGTAAAGTCCTGTATAAATAAAGTTTATTATTATTTATTATACTTGTTTCGGCAAATACTGTGTGTTGGCTGATGAAGGGGAAAAAGAAGTACTTGCCATACAAGATAAAAGCACCATGGTGAATGCAAAATAGCCGAAAATGTTTGGTCTATGAAGCATAGTTTACTGGAGAAGAGCTGCTCTCTGCTGTGTGTCTATGAGCTAATATACTGATACTACATTTTTCTATAATATAAATATTAGCCTTAAAGGTGCTAATTGCGAGATTGGGAGCACTTTATTGCCTCCGCACAGCTCTCAACATAGCAACTGACTACCAACAGGCTGGTATGGTACGACAGGATACTAACGTTCATAATATTAGCTTTCTTATCTCTTCTTATCAAGTTTACTTGGCAAAACATTTGTTTTATTTTGCTCCGCCCATTGAGGTTTCTCTCAACCAATGAGATCGTTTATGGTTTCAGAAATGTTTGCATCATCCACTAACACTGTTTGACTCAACTACCCACACCTCTTTTCCTCCTTCCAGACCAACACAGGGATTTGTTTTCCTATTGGAAATGTCCTTGTTAAAACAGGATATGTTTCATTTTGCCCCCCAACATCTGACCCAGGACCAGCCAATCAATTTGTTCACCACACAGTGCAGTGTGATAGCGATGACTGAACCCAGATCAGCTGTTGAGTACAGAAAGCTTCACTGTGACTACAGTGAACATGGGGAATGATACAGGTCAACAAACAGCTGCACAATCACACATATAAGAGAGAAACCTGGTCTCCTCTGAAACAAAAAGCACATCAATGATCAGGAACATAAAACGTTAAAAAAGAAGAAGCAAATGGAGCCTCAGTGGAATTGAAAGCATGGTGCATTATTGGCACAAGAGAAATGACTAGCCATTATCCAGGACCGTCATATCACATATTGCAGTCCTGTATCGCCCACTGAGCGGCTCTTCCATTACAAAAAGGCCTCTTCCATTACAGTCGATAAAAATCATGTAAAATTAAAGATGCAAGATTTCTGGAGCACATTTCACAAAACATTTGACGCTTGCAAATTGAAGATAAATTTGTAGCGCTGCAACTGACAATCATTTTTTATTATCGATCAATCTTGGTTGCTGATTATTTTCTTGATAAATCAAATAATTGTTTGTTTGTCTATAAAATTGTGAATTCACAGTTTTCTTAAGCAGAAGGTGACATCTTCAAATGTTTCTTCCAAAACCCAAAGATATTCAGTTTACTACCTCAAAAGACAAAGAAAGGCAGAACTGAGAAGCTGGTACAAGGGAGTGTTAGACATTTATGCTTAAAATACCAATGATCTAAATAGATGCCAATTAATTTCTGCCAATCAATTAATAAACTAATCTTTGCAGCTCCCTGCGGGGCTTTCACATGCTCACAAATATGGCGTTTGTTTTGATTACTTAAACGATTTTGGAACGCAGCCTTAGTAAAATGGATCTCAGAGAGTAACTCCTTTTGGTGTGGACTTTGGGCTTTGTAACTTTACAGACCTTTTAAAATGCACAACAAACTATATAACAGACTAAAGGAAAGGGAAGGCATAATAGGTCCTCTTTAATTTAACTTCCTGTAACAAATCGTAAGAGCTGCTCAGTGACTGAAATGTTGATGTATGACGTTGATATGCAGTATGACGGTCCTTCAAGACTGAGGAATGACGTTAAGGAACGGAAACCATTCTCTCATAAACCCTCTGTGATCTGCGACAGTTGATTTGTTGGTGGTAAACTGGATACACAGACAAATCAAACCCATTAAAAGCTTCAATCGGCCTTTTTCCAAACCCAAAACTCTGCTCACCAGCACAAAGCAAACCTTCCAACACCGTGATTCGGGAAGAAGGCGGGAAAACTAAAAGACTGAGGAACTTCAAGTTTCCTTAAGATGATTCCCACGTATTCATCTCACGTCTTCATATTTAAATCTTGTGGAAGATATGAACCTCCACGCTCATGAAGCAAGCAAAATGACAAGCAACAAACGAGGTGCCGAGTTAAAAATGTCTGCCTGCCCTCCTGCACCTTCAGTACAGTGACTCATCCCAAACATTAAACAGGAAATGTGAGGGAGGGGCGGTGTGTGTGGGGGTAGGGGGGGGGGGGGTATTTGATGATCAGTATGTTAAAAGAAACAGTATGTGATGATCTATTTGTTCTGATATCTAATCTCTGTAATGCTCCACACTGTGAGCATTATTTTTAATGCCGGCATCTGTTTTGACAGATTAGGTGGCACATTTTTCGCATGGCGGGGGTCTCGTTTTGGAAAGGAACTCAAACGCATCACTAATAATAATAATAATTATTATTATTAGCGTCATCGTCTTCAACTTGAAAACAGCCAGGAGCTCATTCTGGCCTTGTGTGAGAGACACACAACCCAAAATACTCACAGATGAGCTGCTCTATAAAAAAAAAAAAAAAAAAGAAATTAGAATATCTCCACTTTATCAAAGTAAACAGGACAGTTTGACATTGAACAGCCTCTATTCTTATTGCCATGGATAATGATTTCATCTTTAAAGGAATAGTTTCACATTTTGGGAAATACACTCATTTGTTTTCTTTGCAAGCGTTAAGATGACCACTCATTTCTGTACGGCAAATATATAGCTACAGTTAGCAGCCAGTTAGCTTAGCATAAAGACTGGAAACGGAGGGAAACAGCTAGCCTAGCTCGGTCTGAAGGTAACAAAATCCACCAACCAGCACCTCTAAGGCTCACTGATTAAAATCATGTTATAACAACAATTAAACAGACAAGATATTGTTAATGCACCACCGACGGAAATTTAGTTTCCTTGACCGATTAAATTATTTACCCTAGAAACACACAGAAGGTGAAGCCCTGCATAGTGTCTGTAGGTCTTCCTTTCAGTCCGCATATGGCCTCCACCAGTACGGTAGGGCAGCCCGTATGTAGCGAAGACAACACTGTAAGTCACTGCTACCAGCGAATAAACGGTCAGTAGCTTCCCCCTGCTTCCAGTCTTTATGCTAAGCTAACAGCTTCTTATTAAACAGACAGATATGAGAGTAGGATCACTCTTGTCATCTAACTCTCGCCAAGAAAGCAAATATTTCCTAAAATGTTGTACTAGTCATTTAATGGAGTACTTAATGGCACTACCTCGTGCGTCTCAAAACATAACTCTGTCGTGGGTAAATATTCAAGAACTCAGGTAACTCCCTGCCCTCGCCATGACACTTCTTACCCCAAAATCCTTCATCCCTCTTTCCCTTCCTCTGTCCCTCCATCCTTCCCTCTTTGCTTTTCAAAATGAGCGTGAATGGATGACACAGTGTGACCATCCAGACACATCAAGGTAAGCGTTGCATGTTTATCAGTTGAGGGGGGTAGATGGAGGGACGGTGAGGGGGGGGGAGCGGGAAGTGTTTTTGTTTGTTTGTTTGTTTGTTTGTGTTTTATCTGACGGTGACTCCGAGCTTCTCCAGCACTCGCGTCCCTTTCTCCTGGTACTCCTCACGCGTCATCCAGAAGTTGTCCTTGTCCTTCATGATGTCGGCCAGCACGGCGCCGCCCAGGAACACCATGTGTTTACGCCGAGGGGGGTCCTCTATCCGGATCTTGAATTTCTGCGATCGAGATAAGGCGGAAAGAAGTGCAGAGAGTGTCAACAGAGAAAAGGAGGAGATAATAACGTGTTGAAACCCCCGCCGCCCTGTGAGGTCCCTAAAATAGACTGAAGATTGTCTTTTAATTACAGGTTGGAGGATTTCCCTGAGCGGCTGCTGGGGCAGCAGATGGTGTTTCCTCTCGAGGAACAATGACATGTTATATTTTCACCTCGTCATCATGGGATCATGACAGAGAGAGACATTTCTGAGGTGTTGAGGGCATTAACAAGACTGTGGTTTCAGTTCCTCCTAGTGGCAAATACGAGTACTGCACAAGAAAACTGTGGGGAAAAAGCAGTGATATACTGTACATTCAACGGATTTCTGTAACTGATCAACCTGATAAAGTTAAAGTTTACATCTAAAATGAGCTGAAAATGAAAGTTGGAAACATACGATGACCCACTCTCTCCCATTTTACAGACAACTCACTACTGCACATTAATCCACTCTACGTAAGCTACATTTCATGAGTTATTAGCAATAAATGCTAAAACAATATGATACATAAAAATACACTTTCACATAACTAGGAGTAATTTGATTCAGAGGGAGCAAACTTAAGTTAGTAGGCAGCTACTGATCTGTTGGGGACACACACTCCATGTTTTCATCATATTAAAACGATCAGTGACGTCTTCCCACTAGGATTCATGTTGTTTTTGTTTTTCAGACACTTGTACTCACAGATAACTTGTCTACGTCTCCCTTCAGCACTCGCTCCAGGTACAGCTGCTTAAGTTCGCGCTCCAGGCGGGACGGCAGGCCGGGATACATGGTGGAGCCTCCAGACAGGACGATGTGTTTGTAGAACTCAGACCTGATCAGAAACACAAGGATTTATGACCAAAAAAAAATTATTTTTTTATTACGTTGCTCCACCCTGGCTGTGAGAAGTCTGTTGGTTTTTACTATCTGTTGAACAGATATCAGACAGAAACGTGTGACTCAAAAAGGAAACTTTTCTGAGTGTTTCGATTGACTCTAAAAGACGAGCGGTCACTGCCAGCTCACCTGGTATCGATATCTGCGGCCTGAATGGTGTTGAAGAGCAGCTCGGCCACACCCACCCCCTCCACGTTGATGAGGTGAGGTTGAAACAGAGCCTCAGGGGCTTCGAACCTCTCACCTCCCACCTTGATCAACCTGCCGTCCGGGAGCTGAGGACACACAACAAAACCCCTGCATTCAGAAATGTAATGACGTCTCTACCTGCGATCTCATTATCAGTGAAGGAACTGATAACGTTTATTAACATGACTGTGACTGACCGTGTACGACTCGACCAGCACCGTTGTCTCCAGTGCCAGCTTCTGTTCCTGCTCGATGTTGTAACCGACGTAGCACAGCTTCTCCTTCATCATCCTCACCGTCTCAAAGTCCGCCGAATGGTTGAAGGCGTAACCTCGCAGCAGCAGCAGCTGGTTGACAGACGAGACGGGACGGATTTGATGGTTATCGTCATCATCGAATACAAATATATTAATTTAACATTTTACAAAGAATAAGCTCAACAACATACATATCAACTGCTAAATATCTGGTATTGTGACATCGCTAGTGTGAACTTGACATTCATTTATATGTTAATGTCCCGCACTCCAGCTTTAATCTGTTGCTATTAGGGCTGTCAATCAATTAAAATATATAATTGCGATTAATCGCATGATTGTCCTCAAGTTAATCGTGATAAATCGCACACTTTTGTATCTGTTCAAAATGTACCTCAAAAGGGAGATTTGTCAAGTATTTAATACTCTTATCAACATAGGAGCGGGCAAATATGCTTGCTTTATGTAAATGTATGTATATATTTATTATTGAAAATCAATTAACACCACAAAACAATGACATATACTGTCCTCAATAGTAGGGATGCACTGATCCGACTTTTTCAGTCCCGATACAGATAGCGATACCTGGGCTTTGGATATCGACCGATACCGAGTAACGATCCGATACCAGTGTTTAATTAATGAGCTGTATGCCTAATTTCTATAACTACTTCTGCTCTTGTGGGAAACCACCACATAAATACACATACTTTGTACCACATATGCATTTCTCCACATATCCATCAAATGTCAGAATGAAATGTAGCATTGAGGGAAATATAAAGACAGTCCATCACTGTGTGGGGCTTCCAGTACCTTGATGAGGTAGCGTGTTATGTCCCTCCCTGCGATGTCAAGACGTCGGGTCAGGTGAGGCAGTGAGAAGCCTTCGTACACCGGACAGATGTGAGTGACGCCGTCACCAGAGTCGACCACAACTCCAGTCAGCAGTCCTAAAACAAAAAAGTGCAAAGATGTGTATCACCCAATTAGGCTTGTGCCGAATGGCGATAGGATTGTATATCGACGATTGAAGGGATGACCGACGATTGGATTTTCATTTGCCAATATTAAGGCGATTTGAACTAACTTACTATCAGAACTAAGATGCTATAAAAATTATCTCTAGAATCATTTAGAGATGTTTCTGGTGGAGCGGCATGTCCACCCGCTGAGCCTCGTTAATCAGCACGAGTGAATTTTAAATCTTTAATTACAAACCAGTTTGCCGTCTGTTTTCCATGGATCTGACAGCATCTCCGTTCTTCATATAGCTGCTCAACAACTCTGTGCTCCATAAGAGTAGTTAACGTTATGGATATGTTTCTTTTTTTTTTAGATTTAAAGCTTTGATTGAGGTTTTCGAATGAGGCTTTGAATGTCTGTTGTCATATTTTATGACGTTATCACCCTAAAAAAAAATAATAATGGGGAAATATGATTTTGTGTTATTGTGGTTATACTAATTTAAATTATGGTGCTGTTAGATTGCTGCTAGACCGCATCATTAATACACGTGCATGCCTCGCTGCAGCAAGTGGGAGACAGTTTTGACCGCAGTGAAAATGTTGTTTTTTAAAGGCTAAACAACAACAAATATGGATTTAAGCAGAACAAAACAGGAAAAAACGTGAATTTTGGAAATTGTTTTATCTATCTTTTTTAAATACATTTTGACTTTTGACATACAGCTAGTGGCTTTTGCTAAAGTAGCACACAAAATTTTGTTAAGAGAATTCAGGCTTTTCTGGTTTAGGAGTGGTCATGAGTGTTACAGAGACAAACAAACCTTGAGCGTAGAGGGTGAGGACGGCCTGGATAGCGATATAAACTCCTGTGAACTGGTACGTTTCAAACATCACCTGGCAGAAGACAAACAGAAAGTATCAGTTAACTACTAAAGCACAACATAGATATGTTTTCGTGTTTCTGCCACATGTGACTCACGTGTAGTTTTATAATCAATTAGACTTATGACTGTCATTACAATAGAAGGACACGTCACACAAAGGCAAAGTTAAAACCACTGGAATGTTACATATGATTCTGCCCACCTCTATAATCTTTTCTCTGTTCTTGGTGGGGTTCATAGGCGGCTCGGTCAGTAGGATCTTGCAGTCGCGCGAGTCGATGTTGAGTTTCTCTGGGCCGAAGGTGTAGTCCCACAGGTGCTTCATGTCGTCCCAGTTCCTGACGATGCCGTTCTCCATGGGGTAGTTCACCTCCAACATGGAGCGCAGCTCGCTGGCCTCATCCCCCACCATCAGGTCCTGTGAGATGTCAGAGGTCAACAATTCAGCAGACTGAGAGACATACTTTGGACAAGCGGATGTTAGCTCTTTACCTGCTGCTTTTCTTCACTATTGTTGGCTGGTGTTTCTCTGTTACAGTGCAAAGCCACAAGGTTTTCATTTTAGCAGCTGATTTATCATGCAGGATGACCACCGCTCCACCCGGCTTAATCTTTGCTAAAAGCCCTGATTTTTTTGATTGTTCTAAAGATTATCTTTCCAGATACTCCTGTGGTGTGAGCAATGTTAAGAGTGTTTTGGCCAAATCGTTGCTCACCACACACTATAGGAACAAAACTGTTAAATTTAACACCACATGTCTTTATGTGTGGAGTTTCTCACATTTTCAACATCTGTTAAGATTTGAAAAATCTTTTAGTGTGGGCCAGCCTTAAAGTGCTGGAAGTCTCAAAAAGTCCAAACTGGAAAAAGAAATATCCGCACACTTAGATCTATGCAGTGTTTCACTATATTTGACCTTTCGTTCAAACAGACCTTCGTCAGAGCATACAGGTAAAAATAACCAATCCCATTCTAATCACTGTATGCAACACACTTGTGCACACCCTGGTGGTAGAAGCTCCACCTCCTGGGAAGTGCAGCATTAAAGTACTGAATGGAGTACTGTGAGGCATACAAGTGGAATAGTCTTCTTTTATCAGCAGCTGATTTATCTAATTATTTCCCTCCTGTCTGACTAAAGTAAATCATTGAAATTAGCTGCTGCAGCGTTTGGTTAGCATGCAAAAATCTTATAACTCCATATAACATGGCCAAAAATCCCTGCGCTATCATACATGATACTTATGTTATCCCACCGGCTGTCCTGATACATCCAAAGAACAACTTGTAGTTACAAAGATTTCAATGTTACCTTGATTTCAATGTTGCCAACTTTAGCTGTGGAGCGGATGATTGGCCGGCCAACCAGCGCTGGGAAAATGTGTTCAGGGAAGTTGGAGCCTGCATAGCCGCACTTGACAAACTAGGATGGGATTGAAAGAAGAAAAGACGGGAAAAAAGAACAAGGTAAAGTACAATGCATGTTCATTGAGTAAATTGTTTTACTAGAGCAAAATCCTGTAGGTTATAAGACAGATATAAGATCACACACACAGAGTCAGACTTTTGTGAACCACAGTGTATTTAAGAACTTTGTCACAATATGATCAACGGACAATAAACGACTGAGGATGAATCTACACATCAATTCCTAACTATACATGGTGATGTTCATAAATCACACATCCCTTTAAGGCTCATGAACAATTTAATTACATTGCATCAAATGTTTATGAATTGATTTATCTGTGCAAGGCTCCATCTTTTCCTCACAAACCAAATCTGCCCTGCCAAACAACAGAGCTCCCTGCAGCTCCCTTTATTTCATCCAGTTGTTAAAAGTTCATCGTTACAAAGATGTAATATCAGAGTTAGTTTTCTGAACTCTCTCCTTCAACAAGCTTTGATAAAACATAACAAAATAATTCATCTGTACAAAGTTTCAAAATGACTTTTCCTTCATTATAAAATGCTTTTGTTTTGAAGTACATGCAGGAAGTGAAGTGGCATCAGCAGTAGCTTTATGAATCAACGTCAGCCCTCCACAGTAAATGAGCTGAGCAGAACAGAAAACTGTAGTCATTGTGGATCAGTCATGTCTGGCCAATGTCTGATCGGTCAGTATTGGGGCAGACACAAATCCAACAGACCAAATCTGTGCATCTCTAAACTCAGTAATATAAACGAGACCACAGTAAGAATCATGGCCTATTTTACAATGTTTTTTTTTTTCCTGAAAATGTTTAAGATGTGTCATTGTCAACAGCACAATTTAAAGTCTGCTCAACTTTTACCCACAAAACAAGACAAGAACATAGCAGGAGAGCCGGGAATGCTACCTGACCTCTCCCGGATGAAGCCCTCATATTTCTATTATATTAATCATTTTATTTTATTTTTAGATAATAGTAACACACTGACCGGGAACATTTTACTGCACAATGAGAAAGCCTACTTTTACTTCTCATACTTTAAGTACATTTACCTTATAATCAGGGAGTGAAATTAGCACCTGCCAAATACAGGTTAAATGTTGGCTGTGGCAAGTACAAATGTCAGGTTACCTACCACCATGGCAGATAGAGGTTTCCTTATAATAAGAAATATTATATTAAGAATACACACACACACACTTCTCTTTTTTTTTATATACTTACTGTATTGCTATTGTTGTTGTTATTATATATATATATATATACATATATATATATATATATATATATATATTGTCCTACTTGTTTGTTATCATTATTATGTAGTCATATTATTTCTTTATATTAATCTTGTCTCTAGTTGGAGGCTTCAGATAAGCCCAGTGGATTTTTTTTGCCTCTTCCTGCACTGTATATTATTCATTTATTTTTTTGTTATGTTTTATAGTCTTAAATTGTGCAAAACAAATAAACAAATAAACAAATAAACAGTGGCAGGTGAGGAAAAAACTTAATTTCAGACCCTGCTTTTAATACTTAAGTACTTTTACTGAAGTAAGGTTTTGAATGCAGGACTTTTACTTGTAGTGGAGAATTTCCACAGTGTGGTATTAGTACTTTGACTGAAGTAAAGGATGTGAATACTTCTACCACCGCTGATGAAAGCTGCAGCAGATCTGACAAGTTGCCTTACATGGAAGAACTGCCTCAACTTCCGCGTTGGCCGCAGTGCTTCCTCACTTCATCTTTACTGGGTGATATAGTTGAATTAATTTAGCATTTTTAAAAGCTACAGACATAATGTGACCATTTAAAGACATGCTGCTGACAACTGTACTCTATGTGTATGAGGGTGGGGTCGATTGAATTAGGTACTGAGCTAAACCTAGTTAGCATAAGATAAAATAAGATAAGATAAGATAAGCTATAACTTTATTAATCCTGAAGGAAATTCTTGTGCCAGAGATTGCTGAAAACTACAACAAAATTACAACAGGTTCAAGTGTATAAAAGTGTAAAAATACTATTTCTAGCACCAGTGCCTAATAGAATAACAATTAAGATAATACTAAGATACATTTAGTCAAATTAGTAAATAAGATAAGATAAGATAAGATAAGTAAAATAAAAAAAAGTAAGGTAAGTTAACAAACATAAAAAATAAGTAATATTGCACACATGTTGGACATTAATATTGCACACAATGAACAACATAACCTAGCTAACTTAAAAATAAAATCAAATAAAATGATAATTTTGTCCTTAAAAATGTGATCTTTTTAACTCCAATTCAGCTGGTGTCTGGTGCTTCTGCTTTGGATATTTAGTTAATAAACAAAGCTAAGGACAGGAAGCTAGCTTACCTGAGCATGTAAAGCTACCAGCACAGGGTCGGAAATCACATTAATTTACATTATGACTCAGTAATTAGGTTATTTTAAATGTTTAGTGCTTACTTGAGGATATTATTATTATTGTTATTATTATAGTGTTGGGTTTAACTGTGCAGTAGCTGTCAGTGCATACTGTTACTGTATCCCTGCTGCAGCTGCAGATGAATGAGGTGAATCCAGCTGACAGACACATTCCTCCATCAACCCACCCAGTCAAGCTAACTGCTAACTGTTAGCCTGTTAGCATATTAGCTCCCCGGTTACTTCCTGTTTCCACTTCTCTCCGTTTTTCTCATCAAACTGCACCGACACGGAGCGACACAGGGGTGAGATTTAAACACTGCCGCCTTGTTCTCAAACTTACCCCGGTTCCATTGTCACAAACCACGACTTTTCTCCCTTGACTGTCCATTTTTTTGCCTCCTAAATCCAGCAGCAGCAGCCAACTGCCTGCACTCTGACGTCAAGCTAACCAACCACCGGAAGCAACACACACAACTAAACTGTTATTCCTTCAGAATAAAAGCGTTTTTTTCTCCTATACATTTAATTGTAGTTTGAAGAGGTATTCAGTTCCTTTTGGTTAGTCCCGTTCTCTTTGACAAGGGAGACCTGGCCAAGATAGAAGCAAGACAGTTATAGTGAAAGTAAGGACAGAAATAGGCTGAGTCAGATTATTAAATGGTCCAGTCGGCTGATTGGTGAGTCACAGCTGAGTTTAGAGTCCCTGTATACCAGGCAGTTACAGCGGATAGCCAGCTACATTTCACAAGATGACTCTCATCCTCTGTCTGGTGAGTTCCACCTCCTCCCATCTGGTCGGAGGTTTCAGGTCCCAAGGTGCAAAACAAAGCGCTACAGGAACAGTTTTGTTCCAGCTGCAATTGTTCACTTAAATAAGTCCTAGCAGCTTTTGCACATTATTTATGGAAGTTTATCCCTTTTCTCATTTTATTGTGTCTTTTAGGTCCTGATATTTCAGTAGTTTTTTATATTGTTCTTGTGGCCTTCTCTTTTTGCTGGGTCCTGATTCCAGTAAGCCTTTTGAGTACCCTTTGTCATTTTTTTTTGGTATGTCTGTGTCTTGTCTGTGCTCTACCTCATTGTCAATACGGATGTCATCCTCTATTTTTGCTGCAAAACAAATCTACCTACGGGTACAAATAAAGTCACCTGAACCTGAACCTGAGTAACAGACAACACATAAATTAACAACATTAAAATGTGCTCATACAAAACACTTGCACACAGACAACCTGGACTGCAGCGATTTCACCAGAGCCTTAAACTCATTCAAGGTAACTAAGTTTTGAAGTTGAAGATCAGATTGTACATTATTCCAAGCAGTAGGTGCCGAAAACCTAAAAGCTTTCTTTCCTAATTCAGTCCGTACTTTGGGAACAACAAATTGCAAAATGTCCATAGAATGAAGATTATGACTTCCAGTTTTCCTACACATACCAATGACTGAGGCAACGAGTACATAAGGATGACCAATTCACTTTAGAGTAGAGTACACAATGGTGAGTCAAAGAACGACAGCTTGTAATGAATCTCAGTGACCCGTGATACACGTTATCCAGCATGTGAAGACAATGAGCAGAAGCAACACATCTCCATAGTCAATAACGGGCAAAAAGGTAGATTCCACCAGTTTCTATGGTTTATATCAAGGGTTCTCAACCTTTCGTAACTTGAGGCCCACTTCTGATTGTTAAAAAAATTCTGGGGACTACCTTCCCAAATAAATGACAAACTGGGCTATAAATATGTGTTATGCCACACTCAGGTGTAATGACCCACATACATATTCAGCTTACACTCACTCATCACTGCCTCCCATAATGAATCCAAAGTATTCAGGGTCATATTTCCTCACCACACACTTTGGAGCTTTTACTAGTGCAGGGTTGTCTCCAACATTACAAAACGTTCCATTTTGTGTCACTGCATCCGAGACATAAATGTCTGTAAAGGGGAGACTCGTGGGTACCCATAAAACCCATTTTCATTCACATATCTTGAGGTCAGAGGTCAAGGGGCCCCTTTTGGAAATGGCCATGCCAGTTTTTCCTCATCAAAATTTAGCGTAAGTTTGGAGCGTTACTGAGCCTCCTTCCTGACAAGCCAATATGACATGGTTGGTACCAATGCATTGCTTAGGTTTTGTAGTTTCATACCAGTATACCAGTATCTTCACTCTAGCTCTAAAACTGAGCCCGCTACAACCTCTGAAATACAGAATAGCAGGTTAATCTAACCATTTGGCAGTACCTTCGCGGCCCACTAGGTGGCGCTCTAAGGCCCACCAGAGGGGCCGCGGCCCTGTGGTTGAGAATAGCTGGTTTATATGGTTTGTCTGCTATGTAACGCCCATTGCCACAAGACTACACTACCCATGATTCATAGCCTCTGGTATTTCCGGGGTAGGTATTGCTGACAGCCATATTTGATTCGATTATGCTGTTCTGGCTGCGACAACCTCAACCAGTTCAGCCAGTTCTTCTTGACAAAAACAACAAAACACGGTCTCTTTCTCTCTCCCTCTACTGCTACTGCTGCTGCCAGCTGTAAGATTAACCTGCGACGAAGTCCAGCTGCTGCATTCAACAGTAACAACGGTTCATAACCTGTAGTCAACGATGAATCCCGAATAGTAAGTAAATCTCCATTATGATGACAGGTCCGGTTGAGCTGTCAGCTGAAGCTAAGCTAACGTTAGCTTAGCCAGGGAAGCTAAGCTAACATTAGCTTAACCAGGGAAGCTAATTTTATTTATTTTTTTATTTAACCTTTATTTAACCAGGTTAGTCCCATTGAGATTAATAACCTCTTTTCCAAGGGAGACATGGCCAAGACGGCCAGCAGCAAGAACACAAAGTTGCAGACACAAATAGAGATAAAATACAATTCACAAAAGCACTACAATTTGCATTAAAAGAGAAATATCTAAAGACAAATAGGGGGACAAAAAGGAACTACATTCACACAAGTCCTGTACTTATGTATGATTTAAATGTAGTTGTACTTTACTTGAGTATTTCCATTTTATGCTGTATTATATGTACTCCACTACATCTCACAGGCAAATGTACTTTTTACTCCACTACATTTACTTGATAACTTAAGTTACTTTGCAGATGTACAGTAAATTACTATACACAAAATACACATCAACTACCCAGCAGTATATAAAGTAACTCAAATGAGCTCCACCTTTACCAGCTGCAACATTAAAGTAATGAACACATTAATACATCAATAATTATATTAATCCAGTAATGTAATATATATGAATCTGAAAGGGGCCATGCTGCATAATGAGTACTTTTACTTTCAGTACTGTAAGTATATTTTGATGCTAATACTTTTGTACTTGAGTATGATTTTGAATGCAGGGCTTTTTACTTGTAACAGAGTATGTTTACAGTGTAGTATTACTTATTTTTACTTAAGTAAAATATCTGAATACTTCTGAGTAAAAGAATAATTAATTAATCTAAACAATCACATGAATATTAATTGGTTTAAAGCTCTTTATAGTGAGGTAACGTTAACACATACAGAGACTGACATTACCTAACTAAATATAATATAAATGAATCTGACATGGGCCATTCTGTATAATTAGTATAGAATAATAAGTATATTTTGATGCTAATACTTATGTACTTTTACTTGAGTATTATTTTGAATGCAGGGCTTTTTACTTGTAACAGAGTATGTTTACAGTGTAGTATTGCTTCTTTTACATAAGTAAAATATCTATAATACTTCTGGAGGAAGCTTTTTACAGTGTAGTATTGCTTCTTTTTACATAAGTAAAACATCAGAATACTTCTGGAGGAACCCTTTTACAGTGTGGTATTGCTACGTTAGCTTCACCCTGGCTAGCTAACGTTAGCTTAGCCATGCTAACCGTACAAAATGAACGTCAGCTGCTTTGTCTCCTGTGCTAAGCTAAATGAGCTAACTAAGCTAGCTGGCTGTAGAAGGGTGTGTACGCACTATCAAATGACAGCGTTGGTATTTATCATTAGAGTCACGTATAGCAACATCTTTTAGTCAATATAAGACCGATTAAACCGACTAATTATTCGTGTTTTGTCAGTAACGGTTGTTAGCTCACTTATAGTAACTTAAACGGACGTTAGCATTAGTAGCTAGCTAGTAAGGCTAGCTGAAGGAGTAGCTACGTAGCTGTTACCGGACACTGTTGTTGGGGATTTGTGTTGTTGACATAGTTAAGACACATAGTGACAGTTTGATCAGTTCACTGTCCTGATAGCAAACACCGAAGCTAATCGATATATATCTTAACCGATCTGGTATATCTGTAATTTCAGTGTTAATTTATCCACCGCAAACAGGAAGTTAGTGAATTGTGCTCCTGATGATGTGGAGTTAGTTAGGTAATGTCAGTCTCTCTGTGTGTGTGTGTTAACGTTACCTCACTATAAAGAGCTTTAAACCAACCAATATTCATATTGATTGTTTGGATTAATGAATTAGTCGTGTACTCAGAAGTATTCAGATATTTTACTTAAGTAAGTAAAAGTATTAGCATCAAAATATACTTACAGTACCG
Source organism: Sebastiscus tertius (assembly GCA_916701665.1). Classification (NCBI taxonomy): domain Eukaryota; kingdom Metazoa; phylum Chordata; class Actinopteri; order Perciformes; family Sebastidae; genus Sebastiscus; species Sebastiscus tertius. Next base: position 19,331 of record CAKAOH010036974.1, on the reverse strand, counting down.
AAAGTAAAAGTACTCATTATGCAGAATGGCCCCTTTCAGATTCATATATATTATTATATTATAATTATTGATGTATTAATGTGTTCATCAATTTAATGTTGCAGCTGATAAAGGTGGAGCTCATTTTAGTTACTTTATATACTGCTGGGTAGTTTTAATCTATTATAATATCAGAATTCAGTGTTTCCCCTATGGATGGAGTTGTAGCAGAAGAGGTACTGCCATATAGGGGAAACACTGGAATTTGTCAGTTGATGTGTATTTTGTGATAATAATATACTATACATCTGCAAAGTAACTTAAGTTATCAAGTAAATGTAGTGGAGTAAAAAGTACAACATTTGCCTCTGAGATGTAGTGGAGTACATATAATACAGCATAAAATACAGCACTATAATACAGCATAAAATGGAAATACTCAAGTAAAATACAACTACCTCAAAATCATACATAAGTACAGGACTTGTGTGAATGTACTGAGTTACATTCCACCAGTGCTAAAGGGCTGCTACTAACAAATATTTATAATACGGATCAATATAACGTTTTCGATAAATTAATTAGTTGTTTACTCTAGAAAATGCCAGGAGAATAGTGAAAATAGTGAAAAAAAATCAGAATTTCCCAGAGCTCAAGGTGCTTGGTTTGACCATCCAACAGTACAAAACCCAAATATAATCAGTTCACAATTATATAAAGCAAAGAAAAACTGCAAATCCTCACATTTGAGAAACTGAATCTGATGGTTGGTGTTTTTGATTTATAAATAACCTAAACAATTAATTGTATTATCAACAATGATTTATCAACAGTGATTTATCCTCTGTCGATTTTCATATTGATTAATCAGAATCAGCTATATTGGTCAAATATGTGAACACGTACAATGTTTTTCATTGTGCTCAATCCACACGCACAGAAATAGACATACAGCTAAAAACAAGAACAACAAAGGTAATAAATTCATATTTAACTAAATAGAAAATGTAAAAGTATTATTATATAAAAATATAAAACAACAATGACATTTGTCGACTGTAAGACAATAGCGCAAAAGGTGCTGGAATAAATATGTAAAGATTCATGTAACAGCTAATCCACTAAATGTTTTATCACCATTTAGATTGTCATATCATATGTTGTTAAACTGTACAGTTGTTAGTAACAGGGTTATAACTAACAAGTATTTTATTGATTACTTTCACCATTATGTTTTGATGACGTTATTTATCCTGTAATTATTCTATTTAGTGCTGAAACGATTAGTCGGCTGACTTAAATTTGATTATCAGCAATTTAGATAAGTGGTCAATCATTTAAGACATTTATCTATCCAAAATACCAAACATTATTCCAGCTTTTTCATATGTGAGCATTTGCTGCCTTTTTTATATCTTTGTAAATTGATTATGTTTTGGGTTTCGGACTGTTGCTCAGGAAAAAAAATAAGACCTTGAGTCACCTTGAGCGCTGGGCAAATGAGATGGCCAAACTTTATTTGCAGTCGCAACTCTATTAACTGGGCCTGGATATTAGAATTTGTTTAAAGTTGATACCACTATGATACCTTAGTTTCAGTAAATTATGAGGCTAATGACCCTAATATTGTGTGATTTAGTGTGTTGCAGGTGTTTTGATTATAATTTAGTGTTAATGTATTTTTTCCTCCTCTATCCTCACAGTGATTATTTATTCAAACTGCTCCTGATCGGTGATTCTGGTGTTGGAAAGTCTTGTCTCCTTCTCCGGTTTGCAGTAAGTGTCTGTTTTTCAGCCACTGTTACATAACAGGCTTTTATGTCTTTCCTTGTCAGCGCTGTGATGGTTGATAACCCTGCAGGTATCATATCTGCCACCCAGACCCACCTGTATGTGTGTGTGTTTTATCCTAGGATGACACGTACACAGAGAGCTACATTAGTACCATCGGTGTGGACTTCAAGATCAGGACCATCGAGCTTGACGGAAAGACCATAAAACTTCAGATTGTAAGTAAAGGAGAACGTGATGTAATCGGGCTGTAAATAGATAAGTAGTGCTAAACTTTGGATTATGTTTGTGTCGGTTTGGACTGATGACGAGTTCTGCTTTGCTTTCTCAGTGGGACACGGCTGGTCAGGAACGGTTCCGCACCATCACATCCAGTTACTACAGAGGAGCTCATGGCATTATAGTAGTTTATGATGTCACAGATCAGGTCAGTGATGCTCAAGGACGAATGATGTTTGTTTTAATGTTGGATTCTTTATTCCCTCAGGTCCTTAAAAAAAGCTACAACACCTAGTCATCATCCAGTCACACAGTAATGCTAATGAATATTTAATATTTTCAAGATAGCACTTTATTTATGGACAATTATGACCTGAATTATGACCTGTTTGCATGCTGCAAAAACCAGCATGCAAACAGTAGAGTGGAGGTTGAAGTAGATGGGGTTTATTGTTTTACTTTCGTTTTTTACCGTGGTATCGTGTCGGTACCAAGAATTGTGGAATTTCACTGGTATTGGTATTGACTACAAAATTTCTGGTATAGTGACATCCCTAATGTAGTACAATACCCTCGGCTAGTTTACATTAATGTGCTTTGTGTACATTAATCAACTGAAAATATCCATTTGTCAATGTTAATAGTGTATATTAATGGTGTAGTATGTAGATATTATAGCCGGAGTGATTTTTGAGACTGACATCAATATTTTTGGTTTAAAACATAGCATAAACAAACATTTTTTATAAGGATGCCTTAAATTTGATTTAAATTTGAACAATTATGACCAAGCAATGAAGTGAGCGTGACATTTTACAGTATAAAAGTAAACTTCTCTCCAGTGGAAAAACTTATGTAATGGAGACACTATGTCTAAATGACCATAAACATATCTCTGGCTTAGCTGTACTGAAATTTTGGCTTATATATAAGACGATATTGATATATCTGTGATAACATTAGGTGATTATATCAGCCGGTCAGGCTCAAATGAATATGTAAAGTTACAGCGATATTTAAGGCATCCTGTGGACTATTTTTGTCAGCCACTGGTTTCAGTTTGTTACAGTAAAGTATGGAAATCTATTATATATTTATAGAAGAAAAAATGCATCGCTGCCCCATCAGACCTCTTATGTTTTGTTGTTAACTGGATGTCATTGAGTTAATTGTCTGACTGAAACAGTTTCTTTAAGCAGATGTCAGTATCGGTATTGATGGCTGCTGTCTTTCTGCTCCCCGTCATCAGGAGTCCTTCAATAATGTCAAACAGTGGCTACAGGAGATCGACCGCTACGCCAGCGAGAACGTCAACAAGCTGCTAGTAGGCAACAAGTGTGACCTCACAACGAAGAAGGTTGTGGATTACACCACGGCTAAGGTGAGTGGACGGCAGGTTAACACACAGCTGTGAGACACTCTGTTACAAGAATATTTGATTTAGCAATCTCACTTTTGTAAATGGCGGTTTGTCCAAATATGTGTAGCTTAAAAGATAGAGATAAACGTGAGCTGACTGAGCAGCAGTCTATTTTTTCTTGCCACTGTGGTCTCACTCTCATAGCCTTGAAAATCTGATGAGCTCACTTCTTGCTGTGAGATATCAGAATAGAAAACATCAACTTGTAATCGACTGAGCATCCAGCTGCTTGTCAGAAAGCTGGGTGACCTGTGGGGAATGGTTTAGAAGTTGATGACTGTGAGCCATGTCATATAAGAAGCGCCACATTAGGGTTATATATTTATACAAGTATTGACTTGCTCATTCAGTTTGGTGCAAAGTCATTTCGGTCATTTCCACTCTGTTTTTTTAGGACACAAAATGAGGTAAAGGTGGCACCTCAAAATGACCTACTGAACCATTTTAATTAATATTTCCTGTAAATAACAAGAAATTTAAATATACACCAGGTCCTACGCAGCTGTGTGAGGCTCCATCTGTCTTCTCTGCTTATAGGAGGCGCTGGAAACGACCTAACTGTTATACAACTCTATAATTATGCAATTAAAGAAAATGAAGAACTATAAAGTGATACCCTTCCTCTGAAGATGAAACTTTCATCCGTTTCACCCTTTCACTATTTTGGGTGTTTTGAAGTGGGGTTGTGTGAGGTACTTATTTATAGTCAGTGTATTACCTACAGTAGATGACGGTGGGCACGCCCCCAGTCTGGAGAAACAGACAGGAGTACCAGCATAGAACCAAAGCAACGTACAGCCGTGGGCGGGGCTGGCAGTAAAACGTATTATAGCCACCTAAAAAAAAAATCAGTAATTTAAGTGTATGCTATATTTAGAATATTTTCACCACTTTACCTTTACCTCAGAAGACCCTTTCCGATGGGGAACTGATATTATTTAAATGTGTTTTCTTTCTTTCCACCATTTAGTTTTTTTTGTTATGACTATTTAACTTTTAACGGCCTTTACACACTGGGGGCGAGACAAATGAACCACACGAAAATGCGAAATACTCGCCTGCGAATATTATATGTCAAGGACTTTTATTGTGAAAGGTAAGAACCGAAGGAGTGGATCTGGTATGCGCTGCTTTTGTTAAGGTTGAAAGGGGTAATATTTGAGCATATCGCAGCATTTGATTTATTGATTGCTGTCGGAAAAAGTTTCTAAAATCTTTACCAACCCTACCTTTGAGCAGCAGTTAGTTTGTTGTCATGGAATTTAATTGATTTAACTCCTCCCTTTCGTTCTCCAGGAATTTGCCGACAACTTGGGGATCCCCTTCCTGGAGACGAGCGCAAAGAGCGCCACCAACGTGGAGCAAGCCTTCATGACCATGGCGGCCGAGATCAAGAAGAGGATGGGCCCCGGGGCCACGGCCGGGTCCTCAGAGAAGTCCAACGTCAAGATCCAGAGCAAGCCAGTCAACACCTCGTCCGGAGGCTGCTGCTGAGACCTCGAAAGCCACGACCTGAATCCACCCCCGAGCCCACGACCAGTCTCAATGTTACCATGCTCCACAGAGAAAGAGAAGCAGAGAGAAAGAGAGAAGGAGGGAAAGACAGAGGAGGAAGACTTTGAGTGGACCGGGTTGTAAGTGTGTGTGCAGCTACAACACCAGATTCCCACCCCACCCTTTCAAAGTCAGCAATAGGACGGTAAGCCCATCCATACCCACAGAACACACTGGGCGGTTCTTTTTTTTTTTTCTTACTTTACCAAAACTCATACTGGAAAAAAACAAAATGTATACAATTTTAACAGTGTGTGAAGTTAACCAATGAAAGAGAACACGTGTATACAGCTTTTCTTCTTCTTTTTGTTTTGTTTTTGTTTGCCCTGCTCTTCATTTTGAGTTTGTTAAATGAGTCACTTTTCTAAAGAAAACTGAAGAAAAAAACCCACACAGTTGTCTTTATTTAGCTGTGGATAACAGCATGACTTTGGCCCTGAATCTCCTCAGATAATATGAATCGGTAAGCACTTCAAATGAAGCACATGCTTAAACCAGCATCATGCATGTTCAGAACAGATCACATGCTCCCTCAGCTGCATGTGAGCAGTCATGATGCCGTCACGAAGCGAGCGGCTTCCTGCTCCCAACAGGAAACGCTCCCGATAACGTCACCTGCTCCCAACTTCACAGTGTCGCCCCTAAAAACGATGTGCCAGTGCCTTTGTGGCAGGAGATTTACATGACATTTATGCCTTCGGTGCTCTTGTGTTGTCGGCGTATTCCCCTCATATGCCCACAGTCGTGACTTCTTCTTACCTAAAGAATCCACTTTGTATGATAGCAGTTAACATTCCTGTATATATCGATATTCGGCTCTGTGTGTGCTCTGCTGGTATTCATGATACAATAAGCATGTGCTACATTGGGAGACGTGACGTCAGCCGTGTGTTTTTCTCTGCTAATGTTCCTCAACCGACAGCACAACCACAACAGGAGAAAACGAAAAACCACCATCCCAGCTCGAGATTAATCTATAAACTGTATATATTTATACATAAATGTAAGAAGTGATTTGCAAATTGTGTAGAGAAGCAAGTGAAGCGAATGACATGATAAATAGCTGGAATTAGTAATCTCGGCACGTGATTTGTGGCTGCGGACATGACATTTTTGTGGCACAATGTCTACTATTAAAACAATGAAGGAGATCTTTGATAACTGCTGGTCCTCATGGTGTGGTTTTTTTTTCCTTCTGCACACTTTCTTCACACTTGTTGTCCGGTCTCAGTTCGACCTTTGTTTCAGAGGGTTTTTTCAGCGAACCATAAGCTGAGAGGAATGATGATCTTTGGCCCAGATTTCTCAGGCTGCATTCTGACACAGCAGCTTTTTATTCACCAGGCCTCCAAAGAGAATTTACTACCATTAGTACAAAATAAAACTTTACCCTAAAGTCACATTTCACAATAACTACTGTATTTTACAGTTCAGTTTCTAGTCATAGGTTCAAGTAAATAAGCCAAACAATGGACCTCATGCAAGAACATTTTTTTATTCTTAACTTTCTCTTACTTTTTTTCAAACGGTGGGCCACCTGGGTGTAAATGAGCGTGCGTTCATGAAAATTGTAAATTAACATAATTAATGCCCCAATAATACCATATAAGGCTACGCGTCCTGCCCTACATATCCTATATTGAAGTCCTGTTTTCAGAGAGCGGAGCGGGATTAAGGGACCTGCTAGAGCCAAGAAATGTGAAAAAATAACGAGTGTCGTTAATGCCGTGTCACCTGAAGGTCGCGCTGTCACTAAATTAAAGAAAAAATGGTTGGATATGAAAAACGTCCCGTCACAGCAAGGCGATCGATGAATGCAACGGGAGGGGGGTCAAATAATTTAAGTTGTTTTCCAGTTTAAGATGTTCATATTGATTTTGTGGTGTTATAAAATACCATCAATGGCCAATTTACATTAATGATGATATCGTTAAATTATATGAATACATTTAGAATTATATTATAATTCAAATTACGGAGTCAAACAGGATAATTTCAACATAATTATAAAGTGTAATTTGTATACAATGTAGGATTTTCAAACTCAAAATTGCTTCAAAGTAATGAAATATACAATCCATCATTGAAAAACTTAGGTTTGGATTCATCACACTATTCCATCGATCCACAGTTACAGGCTGGTTTATTAAGAGATTTTTGTTTGTTTTGTTGGCAAAAAAAATTACAAAAACATTCATATTTGTGTTGAGAAGGTTATATTCTGCTGGAAAGAAGCCAAGTATAGATATTTAAAGGCCATACAGGAAACTTTATGTAACATAAGTGAAATATCACAGACTTTCATAGAGCTTCAACAATTAGAAATATACTATATAGTAAATAAATACATAAAATAGTATAATATATAACAAAATGAATGATTACAGCAACTCTTTCAATGTACATAGAGCATACGAGTATTGTATAAATAGACTTGAAAATATATGAACTTAACCTTTAAGGGCTTTAAATGCACCTTCACATTACTCTTACTGCTCTAACTTCATTACATCATGTACTACAGATTAACACTCAAATGTGATGTGAAGAAGCAAAACAACAAACTCTCCTGATGGTGTGAGGTGAAGTTGCAGCTCCTCACCAGCGGAGGGCAGCGTTTGCTTCCTGCATACAAGACAGTAATTAATTAATGCAGCAGCAGCTGATGCTCACAGTCCTACTGACAGTGAAAAACATCAGGATGGGTCCCAAACATGTACATGCATCCAGCACATAAATGAGAGGTTAAATACGGAGCTGATGGTCTCTACATGATGAAGGAAGTAAGACGGAGTATCAGGGCCACATTGAGAGGAAAAATCTTTTGGAGATTTCGAGAATAAAATCATTATATTTTGAGAATAAAGTCATAATATTACGAGGAAAAAGTCGTAATTTAATAAGAATAAATCATATTATTTCAAGAAAAAAAAATCGTAATATTTCGAGAATAAAGTCATAACTTTACAAGAAAAAAACGTAATATTACACGAATAAAGTCATAACTTTACAAGACTTTTTTCTCTTAAACTTATGACTTTATTCTCATAATACTACAACTTTTTTCCTCGTAAACCTAGGACTTTATTCTCTTGATATTATAACTTTATTCTCCAAAACTCAGATTTATTTATTTTTCCTCAATGTGGCCTCAATACTCCGCTGTAAGAAAGTACATTTAGGACTGAATTCTTAAAAAAAAAAAAAAAGTCCAGTTTTCAACCATATAACAGGGTCTTCATCTGCAGGTGGAGTTTGTTTAGTTATTGATGTTGTTGCTGTTGACACGTGAGTTCAGTAGCTGTCATGATTTCATCCATAGCATTTTTACAACTGATGAAGACCGTGTGATATGGTTGAAAGTTCTGGAAAAAGACAGTTAACTGTGGTGAAAGAAGTACTCAGATATTTTACTTAAGTAAAAGTAGTAATACCAGTGTAGAAATACTCTGTTGCAAGTAAAAGTCCTGTAGTCAACATTTCACTAAAGTAAAAGTACAAAAATATTAGCATAGATACAAACTTAAAGTACCGAAAGTAAAATCACTCATTATGCAGAATGTATATTATATTACTGGATCATAATTATTGATGTATTATGTGTTAATCACTTTAATGGTAAAGGTGGAGCTGATACTTTATATACTGCTGGGTAGGTTGTGAGTTTCCCCAGGGTTCAATAAAGTCTTAATCTATAATATTCCATCACAGTCTATTAGTTGATCATATTTTGTATTATTAATCTGAATCTGCAAAGTAACTAAAGCTGTCAGACAAATGTAGTGGAGTAAAAAGTGCAATATTTCTAGTGTATTATAATTCAATATAGATATACATATTTCGAGTAGAAGTATGGTGTAGCATAATGCAGCAGTAATAAATTATTAATCCAAAAACAGACAGGGAACATTTTACTGCATAATGACTATCTTTCTTTTCATACGTTAATACATACTTTTAGGTTTTGAATGCAGGACTTTTACTTGTAGTGGTCCACAGTGTGGCATTAGTACTTTTACTTTAGTAGTATACTTCTTCCACTACTGATCTGCACCAGCCTCTCGTCTGGGTTTTTTATTGTGGTCGAGCTTGTGTTCATAAACAGTGTTTTCTGTGTGAACCCGTCCTCCCTCATTAACCAGCACACTCTGATTATATTAAGCAATAGAAAAGAAAAAGGGAGCATGAGATCGGCCCTCTGTTGCACCTCCCTGCCCCCACTCATCTGAGGCTGAACCCCCAGTTTGCTTTCAGCTGCAAAACAAAACCCACAGTGAGCAGAGAGAGATGTTTTGGTGCGTAGGAATGGGAGGGAGCAGTGGTGGGATGGGGGGAGGAGGATGGTGGTGGTGTATCTGAGTAGCTGGGTCTGTTTGCCGGCTGCGTTTGTAGCTGGTTGCTGGGTGATGATGGTGCGAGGGTGGGGGGTATTTGTGACAGCTGCAGAGGCCGAAGTGTTTCCCCCACTGCTGCTGCTGCAGGAGGAGGAGGAGGTTATTATGAGTCCATGTGTGAAGTTCAGTCTTACAGTCAGTCGGCTGCTCACCAGCTGATCTGTCTGACGGCTCGCTGTAAAGAAACAGACCTGCAGTGTCCCACAGCTGTCAGTACACACACACATTAACACACCACACCTTATTAACACCAGCAGCACACTACAAACAAACAAATGTGTCCGACTGCTGCTTAAAATGCAGTGGTGGAAATAAGTACATTTACTCAAGAACTGTACTTAAAGGCAAGGTGAGCACTCATGAGAAACCAGCGAGAGTACATTTGATTTTTAAAAATGATTCGACCAAAAAACCCAGCTCAGTGTTGCCAACTCTTTTAGCTCGCAGCACTGGCTCCAAAAGTCCACAAATCTAAAGAGAAAGACGCCATGTTGGCAACACTGAAAGTCCGTCCCTTCGGGCCTCACTCCAAAGCCACTCCCCCAAAATTATCATTATGAACATGAACATATAATGAATGTGAACAATGAACATGGCTACTGTTAGTACTCACAGATGTCAAACTAGCAGCTTGTAGAAGACTCCGATGACGAGCAATGAATGCACGCAGACAGGTAGGGTTTGTAGAGATACCACAGATACCGTTTTCTCTTTTTTTGTTAGAGCATTTGATTTATTCATTGAATGTAATGAGAATTTCAACTAATATAACAAAAACGTTTCTAAAATCTTTACTAACCCTACCTTTAAGTGCATATTTGAGGTACTTGTACTTTACTCTAGTCTTTTCTTTTCATGTCACTTTATATTTATACTGCACTAAATGTATCTGACAGCTTTAGTTACTTTTAAAATCAAGAGTTGATAAAATATGATGTTTTGCTATAAATTAAACTCCCCATCAGTTTAAACAAGTATAGCTGAAACGATTAGTCGATTAATCAATTAGTCGTTTGACGGAAAATTAATTGGCAAGTTAATATTTTAAGCTGTACTTTGTGTTTACTAACCTGACCCGCCAGATGGTTTGTTACACAGAACCATCTGAGAAGCCATCATTGGGAAAGGGCAGGCACTTTCAAAAAATACTTGGCAGGTGATTGGATGATCCATCTGTCAATCAAACTCTTGCTGAAGCCAGTCGGGAGAAGAGCGAAAACATCTTTTCCATCGAGAAGAGCCTTCGTGCTGTTCTTTCCCCCCATTTTACGCCCCCACTTTACGCTCCTGGCCCAATTTGGCGTCACAATCTTGTAGTTGAGATCAAAATGAAGGCAGAGTTCTAAGATGGATGTGGTCCGAGCAAGGGTGCCAAAAGTAGGGGGACAGGAAGTGGGGAAGGGGGCTATTGGTGTGATTCCATCGCAGGATGATCTCTAGTTATAATCTGACGTTGAATCTGTCATGTGGTTTGAGAATTAGATGGGTTAAAGATCTAGAAAAAGCATTCTGGACCACTGAAGTACGTGTGTTTGCTGTACAAGTTTATTGTAGCTTTATGTAAACAACCTCTATGGCTAATTTGGTTTCTCTCGGACAGACAAATGTAACTAATTTAAAGATTTTCTCTCAGAAAAATGTAACTAATTCTAAGAACATCAAGCGTCCTGATTAAACTCTTCCTCTTTAATCTGAACAACTTCTGCAGCCCTGTGAGAGATGTCTCCTCACATGACTTCAGCCTGTTTGTACCAGACATCGTACACTGACTGACTGACAGCCGCTTTCTGGTGTCGCTCAGGTCGAGCACAAACACAACAAGACCCGGCGTGAACTCTCTGTTCTGTCGACTCTGCTTTACGTGATCCACATACATCCTCAGAGGCATTTACTCTGCCCACAAACACGTGACTGGCTCTTATTTACTGGACGTGAGTGTGAAGGTTAACCCCGTCATGACTTAGTTTCTGTCCACTCATGTATGGAGAGATCGGTGTCACACAAAGAAGTGTTTTTTGAGGGTCTTACCTGTACTTGTGCTCATTTTCTGCTACTCTACACTTCTACTGCACTACATCTCAGAGGGAAATATTGTACTTTTTACTTCACTACATTTATCTGACAGCTTTAGTTACTTTGCAGATTCAGATAAATAATACAAAATATAATCAGAAGAGAATCGCTCTGGAAATTCACAACCTACCCAGCAGTTTATAAAGTAAATATAAAACAGCTCCACCTTTACCAACGGCAACATTAAAGTGATAAACACATTAATGCATCAATGATTCAATAATATCTTGTATTATTCTGAAATGGAAAGATTTTTTCATAACGAGTACTTTTATTTTTAGTATTTTGAATACTTTTGTACTTTTATTTGTGTAAACATTTTAATGCAAGACTTTTACTTGCTCTCTAGACCTCATGCTGTAAGAGTATTTCTACACTGTGGTATTACTATTTTACTTAAAGGTCCATTATTATGCTCATTTTCAGGTTCATACTTATATCATATATTGTGTTTCTACTAGAACATATTTAAATGCTGTAATGTTAAAAAAAACTGTTATTTTCCTCTTACTGTCTGCCTGAATATGCCTGTATTTACTCTCAGTCTGAAACGCTCTGTTTTAGAGCATTTCAATGGAATTAGGCAACAGCTTGGGTCCATATTTACTTCCTGTTAGCTGATGTCATTCACGTACACTGCAACAGGAAATAAACTGGTACACATTTACAATGTTTACGTTTAAAACTATATATATATATTGGATATTTGTGACATCACAAATGTACAGAAATCCTGACAGCTTGTTTCAAAAGCACGGTTGGATACGGGCTGTGTGTATTTCTCCATGAATTGAGTGTTTCGATACTTTCACAGTATTTATATAGCAACTAGACCTGCTTTATAATTAAAAGACATGGAAATCTCACTTTTTACAATATGGGACCTTTAATTAAAAGGTCTAAGTACTTCTTCCACCACTGCTAAATAGTCCATTCAGACCCATAAGATCAGTCAAAGTGCCTCTGCTGTGTGTCACACCATCTGACCTCCTCTCTTCCTGACAGCAGCAGTGTGTTTGAAGCAGAGACTCAAAGTGAGAAAAGGGGAAAACACACTGATGGACGACGCCCGCTCTCTGAAACCACAGACTCTTACTTTCCTGGTTTCTATGCAGAGAGGAGACGGCTGTTTGGGGATCCACGAGTTCATTACCTTTTCTCGGTGGTTTAGTTCCTGGAGAGACGAGGTTTTCATATGATCCATGGCAACAGCGTAAACATGAAGTGGTGCGTGATGCCTGACATGGTTTACGACGTTGTGGTGAAGAAGCCACCAGCCTGTTATGTGGAGACTCAGAGACTGAGTCAAGCACTCACGCTGTTTAATGAGTAAATAGCGGAGGACAGGAATCACACTGTATTTATACTCTCACAGTAATGTTTGTCAGTCTTTCCTCCATCATTTTGGTTAGATAGATACACTGTATGGCCAATAGTAAGTGGACACCTTTGTCTTGTTAGATCCACTATCAGTGGGGTCTGAAGGTTGAGGAATAAAGAGGCGAAGTCTCTTTATTTCGGAAAACTAGTCAGCGGCGAGAGACAAATATCTTTTTGATCCCATTTGAATCGCGCCATGAATCACACATATGATGTTTGTCAATTTAAAACATAATTTTGCAAGTCAAGAAAGTCTGAACCTGAAACCTGATGTGTTTTATCCAGCGACTCCTGGTCTTTTTCAGCCGGGAAAAGAAAGAACGAGCAAGACCAGTTGCTGTGTGTGAGTACATCACAATACAAAACACACAGGCATCGTAGCTTCAGAGCGAGAGACGTCACTTGCGTGACTTTTGGGTGTGTAGTCTTTCTAATTACGTATTTTAACAGTCTGATACTTCAACAGTTTTACAAGAAATTTAGACTTTCTTGACTTGCATCATATGTGTGATTCATGGCGCAAATCCAACGGGATCAAAAGAATACTTAATACGTTGACTACTGTTCATATTTTTTCCTATATAAGGTCCCATGGGGTCCACCAGAAGGGGGGTGACTTCGCCTCTCTGTAGCAGTTGTTTGGTATTCACTGGTTGAAAGAACTCAGATCATTTACTTAAAGGGACAGTGTGTAGGATTTGGCGGCATCTAGTGGTGTGGTTGCAGATTGCATCCAACTGAGTACCCCTCCGCTCACTCCTCCCTTTCCAAGACTGCGGTAATGTGAACCGAAGAGTGCAAAACCGTGGTAACACCGTTCGCCTCACTCAGAGGCCATCCTTACCATAATAGCACTACTTTAGGAGCAACACAAGTGCACTGTTTTGCACTCTGCGGCTCACGTTACCACAGTTTCACAAGCGTGTCGGAGAACTACGGTGGCCCTCGGTAACATTAAAATGCAAAATCCTCCAGAATGATTTTTTTTGTACTTCACAGAAATTTAAGAACACCAGACACGTGTGTGATTAGAATAAATCTGCATTGGCTGACGTCTCAGCTGCAGCGTGAACAGAGTGTAAAAGTTTTACCTGCTCACTGTGTGAATGTCTCTGAGGCTGCCATCAGTGTTTGTGTGATGGCGTGGAGCTCAGCAGTCACAGATGGGATTTCTATATCTTTACTCACGTGTTTATTTAAAGGGGATCAGCTGCTGGTTCTGCTTTTTATTCTGGCCATCTGGCTGCAATTATGTCACGCTCTGCCTAACTCAGGCCTAACCAGCACATCAGTGAACAGCTGCAGCAGGATGATCACAGCATCCACTGCGAACTTTGAGTTTTACTGGAAAAATTTAATTCAGTGTTGGTTTCTGGCAGAAGAAGAAGAAACAACTGCGTGTTTGGTCGGACTCGTCTGACCAGTTTAACTTTCCGTCACCGAGCGTCAGGACGAGCTGCTGGCAGACACCCACACGAAGTCAGAAGAAAAGTCAGCTCACTGTACAGATAGTTGGCCATAAACAGGCTTCAACAGAGCTCTGTCAAATACATTTGGAGTTAAAAGAACAAAAAAATGCGCAGCAGCTGTGATTAAAATATTTGTGCAGCAACATTGAAGACTTTTGACTTAAATTTACAAAAAAAAGAGAAAAAAGAGTAAAAAAAAAAGACTTAAAACTTGACTTTAACCCCAATTACTCATCTTGAAACAACTTGATATCCTCACCAGACCACATCAATACCAATAAAAAGCCCTCTTTATGTCTGTAAATTTGCAGTTTAACAATGTTAAATGACATTGCATTTATTGAAGAATACTTTGACTTGTTTAGGACTCAAAACACAAAGTTCTGTGACTTTGCTTGTCTCTTTGCTCCCTCTTCTCCAGCCTCATCCAGGCCCCTTCATCGCCATTTTATTTTCCATCCATCCACCAGATGCCCTCAGAGTTTCACCTGCCTGACAAACCCATCCACACACCTGTCCCCACTCTCCTCATCAGTCCTCCAGGTTTTTATGACTATTATCGTTCACTCCTTGTCAGTTCGCCCTAGATGCTTTCCTGCTTTGTGCTTTTGTTGCACATCTGAAGCGATGGGTACCACATTGTCCCTATACTCAATACACCGGTACTGAGTACTCCGATTTTTGTCCACATGAGTACCCTTACTTCTTATTGCGTACCACCACATCCTGGTGAGTGTGTCGATGTGTAAACACATACCTTAATGCTGAGAAAACAGCGCTGAAAATGCCTTTGGTATTCCCTCTCTTTATACACTTTTTATCTGTAGGCCAACAGATATCTTATTTTAAGTTGGTTTTATTGTTGCAATATTATATTTATGTACAATTTGTTTTGCATGAATAGCTACATAAAACATTTCTATTAAGCAAATATACATTTAAGTATAAAATTGAGATTATTTTATGTTATTATTCACGCTGCAATAACATAAACTTTAAGTATCATGACTGGGTCTTTTTTTTTTTAACCTCTAGCAAGACCAGATGTACATAAACTCAAAATATAGTCAAAAAACAACTTGTATTATGTGTTTGAATCATATTTGGATATTGTTCACTGTTGTATCTGTCTAATTAAAGGACCAGTGTGTCACAATTAGGGGGATCTATTGGCAGAAATGGAAAATAATATTAATAAGTATGTTTTCTTTATTGTATAAACACCTGAAAATAAGAATGGTTGTATTTTCGTTACTTTAGAATGAGCCGTTTATATCTACATAGGGAGCGGGACCTCTTCGTGGAGTCGGCCGCCATGTTTCTATAGTAGCCCACAATGGACAAACCAAACACGGGCTCTAGATAGGAACATTCACGTTTTCATGTCTGCGCGTCAACCACTGTAGTTCTCCCTACACGCTTCCTCTGCAACCTCACTGCTAGATGTCGCCAAAGCAAGGAATTATGGGGGCTAGGAATATTGTGGATAGGTTAAAAAAAAGGCCATCAAGAGCTCAGAATAAATGTAATTTGGACTTCAGATAAAATTCTCTTCCTCTGAGATTAAAGTGCAAGGCTGGCAGTAAAGGACTGTCTCTCTCTGCGTGAACATTACTGAGATGTCCAACGCTGAATAACTGGAATGCTTCACATAGTTGTGGTTTTTCACTCAGCAGCAAAAGCAAGAAAACAGCCGGACGGATAAACACACTGATGTTCAGGCAGAAAACGCTGCTGCAGCTGAACTGAACTGAGAGCTCCTTTTTAAAGACTCTGTTTTGTTTCTACAGTTAGCAGCAGGTTAACAGTGATGGTGCATTAGATCCTGGCTGGAGTTGAGGGATATTTACTATGAAAGAGGCGGACCTGGTGTTAGAGAGGCAGCAGCCGACACTGAGAAAAAACTGATGCAATGATGAACCTTTAAAGGTCTCATGAAGCATAGTTTCTTTTCCATCTTATGAATTGTGTTCAACATCATTTGTTTAAATGAAAATCTTTGACATTATCACTTTAGCCTGTAACACTTTTAAATTTTTAAGTAACCTATTTGAAATTTCTTTGGAATTACTGCCAAATTACCCCAATATTTACCTCAAAATGTATAAAAAATTCCTTTATCATAAACTTTTATTTAATAAACATTTATATTTAATAATTATATGCTAAAATAGCATATGATTGTTAAAATAGGGCCCTTAGGCTTGAGAAGCGGCTGTGCGCTGCTCTTCATCGGAGGTGGAAAACCAAAACTAATAGAAGACACTTCTGATCAGGCACAAATCTCACCACTGTGTGACTTATTGTCAACACAAATGTAACCTGGTAGCTAATGTAATGATTCAGGGAGTTTTAGTTAGTTAGTTGCTAATTATTACCTATTTATCAGAAATAGAGCATATCAATCAACTTTGTATTCTTTTCCTGGAAATGTATTAAATAAATTACCAGCTATTGGGAAATAGCAGAATATAAGTATTAAATAATGTTTATAACAAAGTAATTTTCGATAAATTTTGTGGTAAATATTGGGGGTGATTTGGCAGTAATTTCAAAGAAATTTGAAATACGTTACTTGCACATTATCACCTAATTGCCATGAAATTTGCGGACCTGTAAAATGAAGTGCTACCGGCTAAAGTAATAATGTCAAAGATTTTCATTTAAACAAATGTCTGTTATCGCTGAATGAGCTACACAATGATTGAGTTTATGGCCCACTGATGAAAGCCCTTGTGTTTGCAGTATTATGAACTGGGTGTCTGCGGCCATATTACCGGGAAAAATCACAAGCGACGCTCTCTCGGAAGTGAGATCCAAAAACACACCTGCAATTACTGTTTATCACCATAGGTATCGCCAAAGAGAAAGAAACTGTAACTTTAAAGATCTCCTCTGTTGATATTGACACTTCCTACAAGTAATTTAACAGTCACAGCTGACCTCTGACCTCAGACAACTGTCATCATTTGACAGTTTGGCAACAAGACACAACCACGTACAGCTGAATGTTGTTGTTCGTGTCATGATGAAAAATGAGGAAAGACTAAATCATATGCAACTTATTAACTTGCATCTTTTTGTCTCTGCTGTCAGTTGATATGGAGGTTTCATCCCAGAACAAATCACCATAACAAAAAGATATGAAGAATGAAGGCCTGCAGCGTGAACACATTTCTTTGGATCATATTTTTGTTTTTCATCTGAGCTGCAGAGATCAGCAGAAGCAACGGTTATTCATGGAGAACTGTTTCCATTCATTTCAGCTGCAGAAGGAAGGAAACACGCCTGACCTGCATTTTGTTTTTGTAACATTTCAAAAGTTTGCGTGAAATCTTCCGGACAGAGTGACGGTAACGTCCAACTCAGCCACAACTTTCTCTGCTCTGTCTCCCAACCGTCTGAATACATAAAACCACTACAGCTGAACTGGACTCACATACTTCCAGGAACTAAAAATACAGTTTCATAACTTGAGACAGATGGAAAACACTCTCTCCAGTTATGAACAGTTTACAGACGATTAACCCCAGAGAATAATCAGGAAACCTTTTGAGGAAACTTTACACACTCAATATTAAGAATTGTGTGATTTTTACTATTTTAGTGTGTAACCTAACTTGAAACTTGATCTATATTCAGTGTTGGGATGTAACTAAGTACATCTACTCAAGTACTGTACGTAAGAAAATTTGAGGTACTTGTACTTGAGTTTTTTCTTCTAAAGCCCCTTTATACTTCTACCCCACTACATCTCAGAGTGAAAAGCACTTTTTACTCCTCAACAATTATTCGACATTTACAAAGTAAGATCTTTGCACATAAAACATATGGAAATGTACAAGTACAGCTGAAACGATTGACAATTATTTTCAGATTTGTGGCTTTTATTTTTAATATTGTTAATCATGTTAATCTGTTAGTGTTGAGATGTGGACTGTTGGTTGGACTAAACAAACATTGTGAAGGCGTCATTTTGGATTCTGGGTTATTGTGACAGCATTTCCCACTATTTTCACTATTTTTTACAAACCAAACAATTAATCAATTAATTGAGAAAATAATCAGCAGATTAATCTATAATGAAAATAATCATTAGTTTATATACTTCAAAATGAGCTCCACATCAACCAACTACAACAGTAAAATCCTGCTTTAACATTAATGATGAGTTATAATTACCAATAGTATAACAGTCACGGAGGACGTTTTTACACCTTTAATACTTGAAATACATTTTCCTGATACATACTTTTACTAAAGTAACATCATTTTCATCCTCATCAAAACCTCTAATGAGCCCACATCTCCTGTGTGGAAGTGTTACGTGTCTCTAAAAGGTCCAGCAGTGCACCATTATTCTGTCAGTGTGCTGAGCTGCAACAAGCTCATCACAGTGAGATAAGGATGATTTCCAGTTGGCCTTCAGACTAAAACTTTAGATTCCCCTATGTTAAATAATGAATACTTGATAATGCTCCTTCATGTCTATGTAGAGCGAGCACAAGCGCGAGCCCGACGCTGACTTTCGTTGACTTGACAGCCACAGGTGTCGCTGTTAACAAGCATTTCTGATTCTTACAAACAGTCCCTTTAAATATTTGATATTATATCAAAATTGTTATTTATTAATCCTAAAAGTACAAGGATGAAATCACAAATACTGAGCTAACCTGTCAAAATCTCCATGACAACTGAGCAAACTGATGAAGACTATCTAAATGATCTGATACAGTCGAAAGCTCTGGAAAAAAAAAAGTTAGTGAGTCGACCTTGAGTTGGTATTGTTTTGTCAAAAATATATTTAATGTAGACTGAATTGTACAGAGATTTTTTTTAATTGATTATATTTATATGTGTTTTTGTGTGTTTATATACTGCGTGTGCGTATATGTGTAATATATTTGTTATACATCTATTTTTTGAAGATAATATGTTTTTCCTGTATCTATACTGGATTATTTTATATTAATATTAGGTTTATTAAGTTTCTTTGTACCGAGAATGTAATTATTGGGGACATTTGTGAATGTTTGTTCTGTTGTTTCAAAA